>JASAND010025633.1:0-11779 GCA_030248195.1 Trissonchulus latispiculum
AAATGTTTTGATTTTGCGAAATTCGATTTTTTCGATTCGTAAGGGGGGGCAAGGGGAACCGAAAAAATTTTTTGTCTTCGACTTTGCTGGAAAGTTGTATTCAGGGGTTTTCGAGGTCGCAGAACACGAACCTGAAGTCAGTTTTTCGATTCAGCGTTTCGTTATCTCAGTATAAGCTAAAGTTTTAAGCTTAAGATGTAAGCCCCCCTTACGAATCGAAAAAATCGAATTTCGCGAAATGGAAAAATTTTGCGATGTTTGAACTCAGCGTGGTCGAAAACATACCCATACCAAATTTCAGCTCATTTGGTCACGCTTTGCGGAATCTGGGCCTTAGGGGGGGGGGGGTTATCCTGAAAAGATCCTTTAATTTACCCGAAGGGGATAGTTTCCACGACGGAGAATTTTACCTGTGACACCTAAAATGTGGGCCTAAAAAACCAAATTTTTTGCATTAACAACATCTCAAAAATGAAATTGAAACGGAAACTAAAGTTTGCAGACTTAGTCATATGTATACTTGAATTTAAATCGTTCTTAAAATATATTTATTTTACTTTAAAATTTGTTAAAAATTAAGAATAGAAATAACTTGTTGTTCTTGTAAATGATTAAGTTAACCCATAGTTTGTTAAATTTTCCGAAAATTATTTACAACCTCATTTGAAATTAAATCCTCAAGAAATATATATAGTTACAGCAAACCTGCAACATCAATCAGTTAGGTTTCATTAATGGAAAGCACGTGACTCGGTAGCTGCTGCATGATTGGCCGAAGCTGCCAGCCAATCATAGAAACTTTTGATTTTTGATTTTTGTTTTTAAGAAATGACGTGTACAAATACACAAACCTTTGATATTTCAAGCTGTTTATTCTCTGAGTGATGCCTAAATTTTTGATTTTTGTTTTTAAATATTTTCTTCACCCAATAGAATTTGCCAAATTCTTGATTTTTGATTTTTATAAAATTTTTTTGGTAGATATGGGTCGACGTCCCCTGACACTGTTCGCTGGAATTCGTTGCTTTATGCTAAAGAATTCGCCGAAAAACCGTTTTGGCAAAACTGCAATTATTTTGTTTTGAACATCGATTTCTCAAAAACTACTCAATGGATTCGCGTGATTTCTGGCAGAATTAAAATTTGCACTATTGCGGAGAGACATTTTTTGGCTTGGGCTAAAACGTCTCCTGTTGCGAGAAAACTGAATTCAAAGTTGCGAAATTTCGTGTCATCGCACATCGTGTCATCGTGCCGTGCCGGCCGAGTGGTTAAGGCGTTCGACGTTGGATCCGATAGTCCGAGGATCGAATCCCCGCTGCCAGAAGGCTTTCACAAATCCCCTTGAGCAAGGGACTAAGCACATATCGGTTCACCGTGGGCTCTAGCCAACCCAGCTATACATCCTTAGTTGGTCGGTAAATGGGTACCACTTATGTGGGAAGGTAACAAGAGACCGTGTAGGGCATCTGCCTTGAGGAGCTGGCCCCTCCTCCACGGTTGTAGTCATCATTCGAGGTGACACTCCTGGCTCAAGGGCTGTGTATCCGGGGATGAGCACCGGCACCCTAGACCCTGACATGGGTAGGAGAATTCTCCGGGGTTACCTTTACCTTTTTACCAATGGATTCTGATTTTTGGCAGAATAAAAATTCGCCCAATTGCGGAGAGACATTTTTTGGCTTGGGCTAAAACGTCTCCAGTTGCGAGAAAACTGAATACAAAGTTGCGAAATTTCGTGTCATCGCACATTTGCCGGATTTTCTGGAGTATGGAGTCTTGTTGAGCCAAATACAAAAAACCGTCCCTCGGGCCACATGTCCTTCATATCATGACACACGAAGAAATTTTAGCCGATTCTACAGTTTTGAGAAATTCGATGTTTATTTTTGGCCTATATTCATCCTGTTAGATGTCAGCATGTCAGAAAATTTCTGCTACTTTTTGCTAATTTTGTCAGTTTCGTAAGCTCATGTGAATGTCCAGATAATACGCTTTAAAACGATATATAAAGCTCTTTCCAACTCCCAAAATTACGAAAGTTATAGGACTTCAAAAAATCACCACAAAAGCACCGAACAAAAGGAAACCAGCACCTTAAACCGGGAAATCTCTTCGTGTACCTCTTTTGAACATTTTCGATCAAAATAATGTCTTTTCTGTGACAAAATGAAAGGACTCCAGACTCGAGGAGGGGTCTCACATACGTTACAAACATAGCCACCAAGAGCCAACCGAGAGACAGCCAGCCAAAAAGTAAGGTTAAGTCTTGCCCAAAAATTGTCATTTTTTGAAAAGTATTTCTCAAATTTTGCTTAGAATCGCTTGAAAACCGTGTAAAAATGCCTAAAACAATAAAAACAATTCGTGTTTTGACGAAAAACGAGCTGAAATACAGAAAATTTTGCGTTTTTATGCCATTTTTTATGCCATTTCATGAGGTCAGAATTTGGGGGGAGTTAGAGGGGTACTCCAACTCCTCTTCACATTTCGGGAGTCGACCGCCAAATTTTCAAAGTTTACCCTCCCCCCAACCAAAATTTTCGGTGAAACTATCCCCTGCCCCTTTTTTGCCAGTCCCCTTCCTACTTTTTTCGGCACTTATTTAGATGGGGGGGGGGGGGGCGATTTTTTCACCTTGGCCCCCCCTTATGGTTCGAAAAAATTTTTTGCCTCCGATTTGGCTGAGAAGTTCCTCCAAGGGTAAATCGAGGTCGCTGATTTCAAAAATCGAATCGAGAGATCGATCCGATCGATCAGTAGAATCGATCGATCAAAATCGATCAAAAAATTTTTTGTCTCCAATTTTCGTGAAAAGTCGCCCCTGGGGTAATTCGGGGCCGCTGATTCCGAATCTGCACTCGAAATTTCATAAAAATTGATCGTTCGCCCGCAAAAATCGATTTTCATCGATTTTTCAAAAATTCGACAATAACTCGATTTTGGCAGTTCGGATCGAAATTTCGACTGCAGATTCGGAATCAGCAGCCCCGAATTACCGTATGGGCGACTTTTCGCGAAAATCGGAGACAAAAATTTTTTTGATCGATTTTGATCAATCGATTCTACTGATCGATCGATCGATCAGATCGATCTCTCGATTCGATTTTTGAAATCAGCGACCTCGATGTACCCTAAGGACATCTTCTCAGCCAAATCGGAGACAAAAAATTTTTTCGAACCATAAGGGGGGACCAAGGCGAAAAAATCGCCCCCCCCCCCCCCCCCCCCCCTCTAAATAATACAAGTGCCCTTTTTTCAAACCCCCACCCCAATTTTTTTCGCCAGCCGCACCTTTATGGTGTAAGGTGGGGAGGGGGGAGGGGGGGGTAGTTCTCAGCCAAATCGGAGACAAGGAATTTTTTCGAATCATAAGGGGGACCAAGGCAAAATTTTTGTCCCCCCATCTACATAAGTGCCTCCCCCCCCTGCTGAAACTATGGTCCAAAAATGGGGGGGAAAGGGGCGGGGGTGCACCCCTGCCCCCTAATCGGCATTCCAGCGTCCTTCCCCTTAAAGTTTTCAAATCCTCCACCGAAATTTTTGGAACTTTTTATCCCAACAATGGAAAAATTTTAAAACAAATTTAAAAAATTGTACGAAAAATTATCGGAAAATTGTGAAAAGTCCCGTGGGGGTGGGAGTGGGATGGCCGTTCGAATAAAAGGCCGAAGGGGCTAACTGGTGCAAACTCCTGTCGATAAACCTGCACAGTGCACATGTACTATGCAGTACGGGGTTACGTATATATTTGTGCTGTTATAAGCTAAGCTAATCTATTAAGAAAACTTGCGTAATTTTATTGTGTCATTGTCTATTTGATGGGAAAACCGAAGTACCCGCTCAGTGTGGCGCCAGGGCAGGGAGGGGGGCCGGGTCCCTCTGTGCTATTGGGGTGCCGGCCGCCGGGCATGGGGGGTGTAACGGGGATTTGGGTTGGGGGGCCCTGCACCAAATTTTGGGGGCGGGCCCTCTTTTTACACCTCGCCCGAAACCATCCCCACGCCCCCCAAATTGTTTCTATTTTTATGCCAAAAATCGCATTTTCAGCCATTGCTAATGCCAAAAAACATCCAACCATTAACTAATTTGAACATTAGACAGGGATTTTAAACTCGAAAACTTGATGGCCAACATGCTTGTAACTCCAAAATAAGGTCAATATTGAGATAGAAAGTTCATAATACTGTTGAAAACGTGTATTTTCGCAATAAAGAACACTTCAAGCCAAAAATTTGGATATTATTGAAAAATGTTGCAAAATTTATATACCCTAAAAATACCCGAATTTTGGGCAATTTTTCGCGCCTTCGGCGCAGCTGCCCTCCGCCTCCAAAATGTTTTGGCGGTGGTTTGGAAAATAGCCGAAAGTCGTATTTGATGAATTTCTATGTATAAGCAATCGGCAATTTTTTATTAAATTCGAAAAATTCGTGTTAAAATTTGGGAAAGCTAAAAATCGGCAGCATTTGACAAAAAATTTGGATTTTCAGAATAAAGGTAGTTAGATTTTGGGGTCGGGCCCAGACATGTGCAGGAGGGGAAGTTCTGGGGGGGGGGGGGGTGAAGGGCGGCCGAAGGCCGCCGAAACATCCGGATTCTGGAGGGGGGTGAGCTCAGGTCTGGGGGGGGGGGGTGAAAGGGTGAAACCCCCCCAAAAAACCCACCCAAGCACACGTATGGTCGGGCCCCCTTCCAAAAACCCCTGGCGCCGCTACTAGCTACTGCACTCGTGTATGTATATACATGTTATTCAGAAGAAGTAAAGTATATACATGTTATTCACTTTATGCGCTGCCGTGTTTTGGGGCCATTTTTGGGTGCCCTCGTCTCGATCCGACCCCCTCCCAGTTTTTTTTGCCCAGCGACACCTACGTGCGCAACTGTTATTTGCCTAATATACTATTTTTTCTATTCTTGAAGTTTATATATACACCAAGAAAATGCCTTGTAATTAATGCCTTGTTTAACTAATGAAAAATTTAATAAACAATTTAATTAATGAAAAATAATGCCTTGTATCCTTCGTGGATCCGTTTGCTGGCCCGCGTTTACCTCATTTTCTTGATGTAAACGCTGTTTGTATCTCTACGGAGATCCGCGGGCCACTGCAGTCCTCTTTCTGTGCATAGCACAGTCAGAGAGGTTTTAATAAAACCTTCTCTGACTATGTTGCAGCACAGATAGAGCCGACCTGGCTGTCCTCTTCTTGGACAACCAGGCAGGAGCTCCAGAGACTAGTTCTCTCTGGGTAAGAGCGCTCACAGCGCCCATTGACTCTCTCCTGTTCGGACTAAGGCTTCGGCCTTAGTGACTGCACGCAGGCGTTTTTCATTATTTCTTTATGAAGTTTATATATATAGTCAGACATGGGATAAAAACACCCCCCAAATAAGGATATAAAAACGATGCCCGTTCTGGTGGCTTGGTAGGCCCTATGAGGTCAGCTGATGTGTGGTAATATAGCGACACTTTATGGTCGACACGTCCACACACTATAAATATAAGACCCCTGCCCTGTGGAAAGTTTGTAGTATGTATTCAAAGTTGGCGCCCCAAAATCACTGTGAAAAGCTATGGGTCCTACCGAAATTTTTGATTTGATTTTTTATACCCCAAACCATTTTTTCTTACCATTTTTTCGGGTAAGAAAAACACCTAATTTTTTGATTAATCTGAGAACATGTTGGAGTAGGAAGGATTTTTATATATGAATCGATAGAGGACATTGCCAGGAACCTGCATGCCAAAAACTTTTAGATTGGCCAACATTTGCGAAAGTTAGAGGCTTAAGTTGAAAAATCGTTTTTTATACCATGTCTGACTATATTCATTTTATCTATAGATCCAAAAATATATGTGTATACGTATATAATTATGTCAGAACCGACGTCAGGTTTTCATGAGGACGATTCGTATGACTCTGATGCTGATGATGACTATGTTCCTTCAGACTCAGGTGTGTTCCGTATGGCATTTTATGCTTCGAATTTTATCAGTTTTATTGGATTGCCGCTTTTTCACAAAGAGGCAACCCTTTGTGTTGGTTATGTCCGTTATTTCTTATTATTATTATTCTGTGTTTCTCCAAGATTTCTGTCCCCCCCTCTATCTCGAGATTGGAAAGGGGTAGAGGGGTGAGTGATAACTCATTTTGAAGGTTTTGACTTGGACGACTTGGACGCGAAATTTTTTGGTTTGTTGCCCTTTTTCCTCTTTCTCTCCTTCATTTTTCCTACCTTCGAATCGAGATGGGGGGGCGCCCCCCCGCCCTCCCCCCCTGGATCCGCCCCTGATATATGGACCTATTTGAGATGAAGAAAGGAAGCGATCCAGAGCAGTCGAAAAAAACTAATTCTAATTAAAGAACTTTAATTGTCACTCCAGCACCTTCGACCCGAAGAATAGTTTGAAGAATAGTTAAAATGCCAAAAATGCACAGAAGTGAACCAAGTGTTAGCATATATATGTGGAAAGAGTGCTTACTGCACGTGTTTCTTGAGGTCCTAATTTTTAATCTATGGCCCCAAATCGACAAATTTTAGCGCCAAATTTGTACGTGCACTGTGCACTGTACATGCACCAAAGAACAGTGGTCTGTTGTAATTAAGAGCATAGCTGTTGGCTGAAATGTTTAAATTGTCCAGTTAATTTCAAAAATAATGAGTTTCTCATTGAACTGACAATAGTATAATACTTCAAAAAGCTGAGCACTTTATGAAAAATTAAGAAATCTTCACATAAGTTCGGGCTTCACAATAAGAGCAGGCATAATTTGGAAAAAATGAACAAAATTTGAGAAAAATCACTAAAAGTTTTCATTTGAACACTTCTACAGCTTCCCAGAATGATTAAAGTTTTCCGACTTTTTTCCGTTTTTTTCCGACCCTCCGGAAAAAAGGAAAAACCGGAAAAAACCTTTTATCCGGGATTTTTTCCGGTGCCCAACCCTAGTACGCGTTGTATAAGATATATATGAAGTAATTTAGCATATAGTTTCTGCAATTTAGATTCGTCTGAAGTTGCACCTACTGAATCAGATTCCATTGCCGCGCAGGAGCAGTCCAAATTAAAGCCGGGCAATAAAAGGTGAGTTTTTTCTTCTCAAATATACACCTATATATACGGAATCTAATTTTGAGGTATATACAACTGCTGTTTTTTATCGGGAGGTGGGTGGGAAGGCCCCCCCACTTTTTGGGTTCCCCCCACTCGACCCCTTCCCCCACTCGTTCCCCTCCTCACTTTTTTGGCTCCCCCCACTCACCATAAGGTGCCCAGGAAATGCCAAATTTTTAGTATTTGAGGCTAAAATTTTCAAAATTTTATTTTTCCGGCCCCCACTTTTGGACCTCCCCCCCCACTTATTTTTGCCTAGAAAAAACCCCAAGTATATTGTATATATACGTACCTTTATCTTCACATTTTGGGGTTTCATAGAGGTCAATGTCGTCTCGATCAGCGGTGGACATGGCTGATTTCTTTTTTCTGAAGTTTTTTCGTCGATTTTAGCAACCATCAACTTTCATTTTAAGGTGGTGAAAAGATCAAAGCTGGGTATTTCGTTCAGGATAGCTTTTGCCAATCTGACAGCACCACTCAAAACTGCAAGTATTTGTACAGAAAAATTTGTTCTTGCATAATAAAAGTAACCACTGCTTTCATTAAACGAAAACAGTCGCTTTTTCTCATTCGACATTCTCTTGGTATATATATATATAGTGGCAGTCTGGTTCTGAATTTTTCCGCTTACCTTTTTGGTTTTTCTTCAGAGGATTCTTGACTTGTCTAATTTACCCTATCCTGTCTCCACTGGCGGATCCAGGATTTCGTGACAGGAAGTGCAATCCCCCATTGAAAAATTTATTTGGGGGAGAGCCCCCAGAAGTTGCAGAAAATTTTATTTCGCCGAAGGCGAAATACTTATAATGGGTGGGCCCACTTTTGAACCAGAGGTCGGCAAGGTCGAAGCCACCAGCCTACAACGGACTTCCTCTGTTGCGTAGTCCTTTAATTACCAGCATGGTATTCTAGTATATATATATTCACTACAACAAGCCATGCATCATGTTCCAAAAGGTTTCAAAATAGAGCTGCAAAAGTATATACTACAGGTGCGAAAAATTTTAAAATATTTTGTTGGAGTGTTAGTTTTCACCAAAAAGTTTAAACATTGAGTTGAAAGACTGTTAGGACGATTTTCTTGAAATTTTTGAAAATTTCAGATATAAAATCACTGAAGAGGCTAAAAATTTTAAACATTTAGTTAGAAACCGCCGCAGGCGCAACAAATTTCAGAAAATTGAAAGGGGAGGGTTGGAACCATTAGCGTAGCCAGAAAAAAATGTCGGAGGGGGCAAGCCAAAATTTTCCTGAAATGGGGCTAAAACTGAACTCTTCGGAGTGCCATTTCAAGTGCGAACTGGTATTTTTGAGGTATTTTCGTGCGAAATTAGCGCCGCAGGCGAAGTGTTTTTGGAAATATTTACCGTTGTTTTAAAGTTTTTGGAAATCGGGAGGGGGGCATGCCCCCTTGGCTACGCGCCCGGTCGGAACCTTTAACCTAAGCCTGCGTGCGTTGTCCTCAGAGGCAGCGCACTGTGCCCGCCCGCGTGAGTAGTTCCAAGAACAGCACACTCCGCGAGCCTGCGTGCGTAGTCTTCCGAGACGCTGGGCTGTAGCCTCCCGCGTGAGTAGTTCTCCGGGACAACGTCTTGCGTAGTCCTTAATTTTGCTGTGCGTAGTGCGTGGGTCCTGCCTACAACGTTGTAGGCAAATTGTAGGCTGTGCCGATCTGTGTTTTGAACTGAGAATTTTCTTTCACCAGTTCCAATGCCTATGCAGCTTAGCACGTGAACCTAACTGCTCCATTTTTTAAATTAAGGGGACTCCTGATTAAACTTATGCCAAAAAGTACAGAGGTTTGTAGAAAAGGTATTGGAGAAGTAAAATTTTTATTTTCTGGATAATCTGTGTAATCTCTTTAATCCCTAAAACTTGTGCTAATGGCCCAATTACTATTTTTCTTCGTCTCGAAGTTCGAAAAAAATTTATACATTGCCCCCCATTGACTGTGTAGAAGTCAAGTGAATGTTTGTTGTGTTGTGTAAATTATGCAAATGAGGCAAACTAAATCTGTTGCTTCATTTCTTAGATGGCTAAAATGTGATTAAGTGTGTCTTTCATGCGGCACGGTTTGTGCAACAATGTCGTGATCTTGCCATGCCAGGCAACCCTGAAGTTCTTTTGGTAACCGGTTTAAACATGCCATTTTAATTTTGTTCAATTTGTCTTCAGATACAATAATGCGAAGGCCCATACAAAGTTCTTACAACATTTCAATGAGCTACAATGGCTGTTACGTATATACTGAAAACGCCGTGTTACAGTTCTGTTGAGTTGAGCTCGCCAGCAGCGAAATATTACCCCTTTAGGGATACCTTGTTTGATTTTGCATTGCAATATAATCGGTCTTCTAATCTTTAGTTCTTTGTGGTTTGAAGAACAGCGACAATTTTTAAAGCATTCATTTTTAGTCCAAAATTGAAATTTTCAACGAAAATTTGGACGCATTTCAAGCGAAATCTGCCGAAGGCTTTGTCTGCCGAAATTTTTTGCGCTTTTTCCAATTTTTCTTTTTAATTTTTCCACCTTCGAATCGCGACGGAAGGGGCTCCCCCACCTCCCCCTGGATCCGCCGTGCCGGTCTCTACCTCTTTAAAAAAATGTTTTATGACCGAGCTTGGTGTACACCATTTAATGTTTTGAATTCTTTGTGTTAATTAGTTTTGATCAACATTCAATTATTTTTCATCCTATTCCAGTTCTTAAGACATTTTCTTATTTTTTAGATCAAGACGAATTCCAGTTGATTCGGCATCAAGTACTTTATTAAACAATTCCATCCTTAGTAGTCTTGATCCCGAACCTGTAAATGGTTAGTGCTATGGCCTCTTGATACAAGAATAATTTCATAAAAATCCTCGATTAGGGAATATCGAGTAAAGAATGTGCCTCTTGAGTATTTTGTAAACGTTATCTTTAGAATCATGGCTATTGGATCAGCCGGCAAGTTTGCATTAAAACATTTGCCCTCTAATTTAATTATATACTTGGCATAATGCAACTTGAGAATTATTTTGTAATTATGTATTCATGTTATGGTGCGTGTAGTGCGTACGTACTAGTTAACAGATTGAAGCAGACTCAAGCCAAAAAACCAAAGAGCTTGAAGCAATGCTGCCTACTCGATACTTGCAATTAGAGAATCTGGGAAACTCGAAAACAAGACAAAATGTTAGACTTACAAATCAACGTGGCAGACTTACGTTATCGTTTCCTTCTCGCTTCTGCTAACAGCAAAGCGCTCTTCTAAAAGATTTCCAAAATGCTGTAACTTTTAAAAAACAGCTCTAGCTTTATGCAAATAATTAAAAAACAGCTCTAGCTTTATGCAAATAATTAGTTTTCCTTTATATATTTTCTAGTTCAATGCTCACAGTCTGATTCCAAACGGGTCGATGAGCTTTGGTCTTCATTTTTGAGCGATGTTAAACCGGCAGTCAAGTCCCCTGCAACTCAACCTGATACTGTTGCTTCAAGTTCAAGCTCGGATCAGCTCAAAGTTCCCGTTTCATCTTCCGAATGCTCAGAAAGTCCTATCTCTAGTGAATGGTATGTTATGTGTTCTCGTTTTTTAACCTATGTACACCGTGCGTATGTAATGTTTGTATTTTGTGATAGTTAGCGTACGTATGTGTCATTTATTTATCTCTGTTACGTACTTTCCTTGGTTTGTGAACTGTGTGCCCTATAAATTTGTTGCATACTCTATTAACGGTTGACTTCGCCAATTCTTAATTTCTACTATTTCTACTCATGCACATTAACTTTTAGCGTTACTGCTGTAAAAGTGGCGAAGATAACGACTGATATCAGTACAGCAGACTCGCCCTCTCAACCGCCACCTCGGCTTAGCTTGGGAAAAAGGTACTTCAGTTTCTGCCTCAGTTTTAATCACCTACATTATAATCATACCTGGGCAGACTTTTTCTCGGAGGGCGGTGGAAATCCAGTGCGTTTTGCTCGAAAAGGATACTGTATGTTTTAGTGCGTAATTTGAGACGCCAGGCTATATCTTCCCTATTTTTCAATTATAGACAAACTGCTAGTAATGCAATTTTGCAAGATATAGATATCAATAACTATACCTTTAACTGTGATTGTAATAATTCAGCTTTTAAAGATTTACATCATGGTCATATAATTACCGGCTATTTAGAGGTTATAGAAAATCTACACATACGTAATCTTCTAAGTAAAGGCACTAAATTCAGGCCGCG
Organism: Trissonchulus latispiculum; assembly: GCA_030248195.1. Lineage (NCBI taxonomy): Eukaryota > Metazoa > Nematoda > Enoplea > Enoplida > Ironidae > Trissonchulus > Trissonchulus latispiculum. Next base: position 11,343 of record JASAND010025633.1, read on the forward strand.
TAAACCTCCTAATATAAAAGAAGTTATAAATAATATTTCTGTCGCACTCGATAATTATATTAATTATTTAACAGATAAGCTAAATTTAGGTTGTACGTTCGAATATTCATTGTGGAAACGGTCAATTCTAGATTCTGTTAACAGTATACTGTGTCAGCAGATAAGAAACAGCAATCATAACTATTACACTAATATTCCTAGTAATATTAAACAGGTAATTTCTCAATTACATGACAAGTTTGTATTTACTGTAGTTGATAAAGCGGCACAAAATTTTGCCATAATATGTAAACAGTTTTATGTATATCGTTTACTTAAAGAAATAGGAATCTTTGATAATAATAATACTTATACCTTAATTAATGATACAACTGATAACATAATTGCTAAGGTAAAGTCTGATTGTTTACAGTTTGGAATAAGTGTACCTAGCAATT
>JASAND010025634.1:0-19927 GCA_030248195.1 Trissonchulus latispiculum
ATTTATATATAGGAGGAAACAAATACCTACTTTAGTCCTTTACCTGCTGTTTTTATTTTGCAGCTTTCTAGCCAAAGTTGTTGCGTGAGAAAGACAAGAAAAGTAGACAATTAGTATACATTCATTCGGGTTGCGCAAACATGTTAATATCTGATTTTACAGAACGAAGAACGATTTCATTTTACCTACGAACGATTTTCAGCTATTTGTAGAAGTATCGAGTAATAAACCCGATGTCCCACCAAAACGTTACGTCAGTCTGCAAAAAAATTTAAAAGTTGCACTTGTTCTATAATTAGTTAAGAAAATTCAAGGAAAATAGAATAAGTTTCATTGTAGCCATAAAAAAGTCAAAATGTTAAGCTACAGTTTGATGTAAAAATAATTGCCTAACTCCAAATAATGAATGAGCAATAAAGGTTTAAAGTTGATGTCTCCAAATGGAATCGGCACTGATGTTTAATCCGTTTAATCCCCGCAAATAACAAGGATTAAACTATTGTGCTTTTGAACTGTTTTTAAGTGACGGATTAAACGGATTAAACTTAATCATTTTATGAAAATGGCGGCGGATTAAAGTTTAATCCGCCAAGTTTTAATCCGTCGCGATTTTATGAATACGTCACAGATTAAAGTTTAATCCGTCGGTATTTTATGAATACGATTTTGATCGGCGGATTAAACTAGTCCCTTTAAGTCACGGATTAAACTTTAATCCGATTAATCCGTGAGCGTATTCATAAAATGATTAAAGTTTAAGTTAATCCGTTTAATCCAATTTATGAAAAGGCCCACAGAGCAACATTTTGACAGCCAACTTCAGGCATGCATTAGGGGTACAGACTAGTTTCGATAATTGTGTGCTTAGGCGATTGCTCAACAGTAATCAAAAATGCAGAGCCGGCAACTACTAGGATTCGAACCACCAGTCATGAGATTAACAGTCAAATGCCCTAACCACTCAGCCATTTTTGCAGAAAAAACTACAATGTACAAGTACAGTTGGTATTTAATTATTTGTATACCAATTTTCAGGGCTCCACTGTGTGCCTTGGCGCTCCATCACATGAAAGGTGTAGGCGTGTCGAGATCGATCGGAGCGATTTGGTTCACTCTTGTGCACGACCAGACCGTGTATTAGAACACAGGAGCCTGAAAAAACCCAGAAAACCAGACAGATACTGTTTACATCGAAAATTTCCGGAACACGAAAACAGAATATCTAACACCTTTAATTAAGCAGAAACGCTAGCATTTAGCCATGAGCAGTCGTACCACAGAAATGGTCGGCCGAATATATATACAAGTAATAAAAATGCTCCTCTGGAGCATGAAAAAGTAATATGGGTGATGGTGAGGTTGTAAAACCAACAGAGGACTAGTCTAAAAAATGCTTAATATGGGGCTAGGTTCAAAAAAAGAAGAGGACTAGGTTGTGGGCGAATTAATATGGGCACAGCTTCGCCGAGCAACCCATATTCGCGGACTGAAAAAGTTATATACATACGTATTACATAAGTATATATAGCAAACATTTCTTTCGATAAACTTAATATTTACTGTGCATTTTAACCATTTATAAGAAACGTCTATATTCCAACAATAATTTCAGGACTCTCTCCGACGATCTTCTATTTCTATTGAACCGTTAGCGTTACAATCATAGCCTTGGTTTTTTCTAGTTGCTTGCCGTAGTCCAGCAGAACCAAATTACTATATAGTTTACATATAGGTATATAAGCAAGCAACTTGCAGCGATTGTTTAACTGCTGGAATTGTTATTATTGACTGACAATAATGGCTTTGTATATGACAATCGCCATGGCGAAGCGTGAAAGCCCGCGAATATGGGTTGCTCGGCGAAGCTGTGCCCATATTAATTCGCCCACAACCTAGTCCTCTTCTTTTTTTGAACCTAGCCCCATATTAAGCATTTTTTAGACTAGTCCTCTGTTGATTTTACAAACTCACCATCACCTATATTACTTTTTCATGCTCCAGAGGAGCATTTTTATTACTTGTCCTTCTGTCATTTTAAAGGATCCCTTTCCAGCAATGCGGTAATGGATACAAGGAGCTTGAACAGTGCCGTGGGTAGAGCAGAGAAGTGATTATATAAATATAAGTGCCACTGAATTCTAACCTCCGCCCCAAGCTTCGGCCGCTGCAACCTCTGTTTGTGGGTGGTATAAGGAGAAAACCTTTTCGCCTCGCCAAAGACTTCGACAGTATGCACATCGTGTTCAGCGACACGGATTTACTGTATGGGTACCGCCAGAGTGCCGAAAAACGCTGTTTTAGGGGTTTTACCAGTGGTCAATAGGCCTCATAGACCGTAGTGACCACTGGTCACTTCCCTCGATTTCGGCAATATGCCCAATGAAACGAGCGTAGTCGATATACTTCATATGCCCCCGACCAAAACGCCGAAAAGCGCTGTTTCAAGGGGTTCGACCACTGGTCAATAGGCCTCATAGACCGTAGTGACCACTGGTCACTTCCCTCGATTTCGGCAATATGCCCAATGAAACGAGCGTAGCCGATTTACTATGTATGCCCCCAACCAAAACGCCGAAAAACGCTGTTTAAAGGGGTTTGACCACTGGTCAATAGGCCTCATAGACCGTAGTGACCATTGGTCACTTCCCTCGATTTCGGCAATATGCCCAATGAAACGAGCGTAGTCGATTTACTATATATGCCCCCAACCAAAGCGCCGAAAAACGCTGTTTAAAGGGGTTTGACCACTGGTCAATAGGCCTCATAGACCGTAGTGACCACTGGTTACTTCCCTCGAAGCGACCCCGATTTACTATATATGGGTACCACCCCAAGGCCGAAAAACACCATTTTTAGTGACTTTTAGGCCATTTCTAGTAAAAGTGGGACTTAGAAACTTTTCGTCAAAACAGGTGAAATAATGCAAAGTTTGGGCCTATCTCCTGAAAGCTACAGAGCGAAATTAAAAAATCCCCCTAGTTACTTTGTGCGCATAGTCCGAAATATTCAAATAAAATAAACCAAACCGATCTAGCTACTAGCCTGTGAAAAAAAGTTGATTTCAACCGAAGTGCCAAAATAGCGAAAGTCCGACTTTGGGGCCTTGGCACAGGGCCAAAGTTGGCCGAGTGCCAAAATGACCTTCGTTTGGTAGCATGGGGGGATACTGTCTACCAACATATCATAGTGGCATTGGACCAAAATGCCCACATCGTTCCAACACTTCGCTAGAAAATGCACTTCCAATAAGCGTTATTAGCCGAGAAAAAAAACACCGCACGGTAACTCTCGCCTAGTGCAAAATTTCGAAGTTCCGAATTTTAACCAAAAGTATGGTGGTACTTGTAGTACTACTCGAGTACTTTACGATGGTAACATTTTTATCCCTCCCGGACCTCTAATTAGCTGGCACCAGGCCAACACTGTCTCCAGAGGGCCGCGCAGACGCCTTTATACCCATATTATGTAGGGGCGCTATCGCGCCCCTACATAATAGTTTTGAAATGCCTTTGACTTATGCAGATTTAAATGCGATTTTTTTCTGCGATTTTTGTCTGGAATGAGGTGGACACCAAGTACATAGTACATAGTCCCACCAAAAATATACCTTTATAACCATGTTGTTATCTTACCTTTTTTAACGGGAACCGGTACATAGAGTTCTTCCTGAGACCATTCGGGCGGTTTGTCTCCGCGGAATGTCAGGAGCGACGAGCTGCCAGGTGGGGTTCGCACAAACCGATACTGAAGCGGGGATCCTGCAAAATCGACTCCAACAATTTTAGAACCACAAAAATTGTTTAGACAAATGGGTCTATCACGATAACTACGGAACGAAAGGTGGCGCAATTAATTAATCACGCCGAACAGTTTGGCGCAATTAATTAATTTCACTGAAAATTTTTAGGCTAGCTTAATTCATGCAAAAGCATTAATCTTTCGTGTCAAATTTTTGACGTAATTAATTAATCTCGCCAAACGGTTCGGCGTGATTAATTAATTACGCCGAACCGTTTGGCGTGACTAATTAATTGCGCCACTTTTCGTTCCGTAGTTATTGTGATAGACCCATAAACTAAAACGCCAGAACTAAACAAATTAGACTTCAGTGCAGCAAACTTATTGCATTTATAGAACAAATTTTTTTGCCTACCTAAAATCCTTCGAATTTTCACTGAAAAATCAACATTTTTGCCAAAATGTAGGTAGACCAACTTTCTTGACAAACGAATTCAATTTTAAGGTTTGACGAATGATTTACAATACTAACAAAACATTTTCATCAGCTTCTGCCCGGTTAAAACATTTTCAGCTTGGAGAACCGCCTTCTCAGTCAAAAAATCCTGAATCCGCTAGTGCGGAGCGGAGACAAGATTTAAATTTTCTTTCTTACGGCGATTCCCAATAATTAGTCCCCCCTCTAAAATCAAGCTAACCGACATAAGAAGTAATAAGTATACGTTTATGAGAGCCCGGAATAAATGAGAGACAACCATTTTCGGGGGTCGCATCCTCAACTGGGATCCAGAGACCAATCAGATGGTCGATGGGCTCCACATAGAGAAAGGTGACATCAATGTGCGGAGTAACTGAAACAGAAGTGTTGAAAAAAAATACTCTAGAGATAGAAAGAAACAAGTAAAAACTCAAATAGAAAAAGAAAAGACAGTCACACTCCGTTACAAATTCCAGGGTGAAAAGCAAAAGGATCTCGCAGAATATGGGCTCCTATTCGACTGGAATTATTCCAGTGGGGTGTCCCACCCCTATCTCCTCCATAAATATTTAACCGACAAGTCGAATGCTCCCTTTTGGTATCAATTACTGCCCTGAATTTCAAAAATATTAGAGTTCAATATTTTTTAAAAAGGTTGCTATTTTTCATTCAGTTGACTCGAGAAGTTATCCTGAAGTTCTCCAAGGTTAGCATAATTGTTGTGGGGAAAGGGGGATATTTAACTAAAGGAAAAAATAAATCATCAACTCATCTTCCCCCCCCCCCGCAAACCACATGACCAAATAAACCAAACTTATAATAAAATGAGTATATACTATGCCATACCTGCTCCTCCAATCTTAGGCTGTTTAAAGATGTACATGCTCTGTACGACGGCAGGATCTGCAAATTTTAACGCTCTGAACAGATCCTAAAAACAAAAAATGAAACAAAAATAAAATTAAAATTAAAAATTCAATCCAGCAGACATCCCAAACAAGTTAGGTATGAGCTTTCATAACAACATTTTTGATAGAATTTTTTAAAATCCAAAATTGCGCAGAAAAAAACCAGAAAAAATAAGGACAGTTTTAATAATAAACAAAGAAACTTTTGTGAAAACGGATAGTTTGCAAACTTTCAAAGCAACTCTAGGAGCTCCAGATAATTATCTCAAAAAGGGTCACCATAAGTCTATTTCAAACATGATATGTCAGAGAAAAATACTAGACGACTCGCTAAAAAGCAAAGCAAGCAAAGGTAACACAAGAATGAAACCTACGTAGGCACCTGTAATCGTTTCGAGAATGTCAAACGTCGAAAAACCTCGTTGTGAATATGCAAACCTAAAAATAAGTATCCACAAAAATATAAAAAATTGATATTAAATTCTAAGCTACATACACGAATGTAGCAGATTTACAATTTTGGTCTCCAGGACAAGAATAGAAATAAAAATTCCACAATATCCAAACGGCGTTTAGTGCTCAGAAAACGTGGGAATGCGAAAGTGCCCCAACAGTGAGGTAAAGCCCAGCAGAAACTGTCTTTACCTGAGAAAGGAGTGAAAGCAGAGTAAAATTTAATAATTTAAATTTGACAAACAAATTTAATGAACATGAACCAACAAGTGCAAAACCAATATATACCGTGGCCAATTTTGTTCAAAGCCAAGGATTTGTCAACACGCAATTTGCCTAAACAAAAATATAACAATTCTGTATATTCAGCAATCCCAAGTCCCGCCTAGTAAACATTCTAATTCTGAATTATAAAAATTCTAAATTTTTGAAATTCTAAAAAACAGTCGTCTCCTTAAAAAATGTCCACAAATTTCTTAGACGAATTTTTCCAAAAAGGTATCCAGAAACTGCCAATCTGTCAAATTAAAGAATCTTTGGCCAAAATTAATTTTCTGGATTTTATAGGTTTCATCAATAAGCTTCTTAGCACACGTCAATGTAGACCACAGTTTACATTGCACTGAATTAGCTGACTTTTTTGCGATTCTAGATAATTTTTTATCTGCCGCGTTTTGTTAATTTCCGTTGCTAGTAAGAAAAAAGCTCCAACCATAATTTATCAAAGACCAATAAATTAAAATGAACATTTCAGATTATTATACCGTCCCCATCAAAAGCATCCGCTTCATAGAAGAACCGAATCTTGTCCGAACTGTTCAGAAAATATTCATCTCGCTGAAAAATGAAAATGAAATATATATATACGTATATATATATACGTATATATTATATACAGCAAATCTAAAACAAACTACCTACGTCCGTAGTTCTAAATACAAAAACCGCCGTAGTAAAGTTGGCTAGGACATCTTTGTTGGGGGGGGGGCCCTCGGCGGACGAGTCATCCGGGGGGGGGGATTAAAATTCTTCAAAAATTTCTAAAAACACGCCAAAAGTTGCGCTCATTTTACAATTCGTAGCATATCATGCCAGAATTGCATAATGAATAATAGCAATAAACTCACATATAATCTTACATTATACGCACATAATTATGTACATTACGTCAGGGTATTTTTTAGGGATTTTTTTTCGGGGGGGGGGGGGCTTCCAGGGGCTCCCCCGGGCCCGGGGGGGGGGAAAGATTTTTTTGCCTAAATGAGCCAAAAAATGGTATTTTTTGGCGTATTTTGCATGGTGAAACGCTAAAAGTTCTCCAAAATGCCAGGATTTAAGCTAAAAATAGCTATTTTTACGAAAAAATCTTCGGCGAAGCCGAAAAATTTTTGAAAATTAGCCTATTTTTGGCAAAAATTTGGGCACCCAAAAAATCCCGGGGGGGGGGGAAGCAAAAATTCCGGGGGGGGGGGGGATTTCCGGGGGGGGAAGGCATTTTCGGGGGGGGGAAGGTCAATTTCGGGGCCCCCTGTAAAAAATACCCTGTTACGTACATACTTACTAGTGATGGGCACTGGATATCCGGATAATATCCGATTTGAGAAAAATATCCGGATATCCGTGTACTTTTCAGACAAAACAATGAAAACTCAGCAAATTTTTGAGAAAAATTTCAAAAATTTTAAAATATTTTTCAAACGTTATTCTGAAAATATTTTTGAATCGAAGCTTGCGGCTTGGTTGCATGACAGGCATTCACAGACAGCCGAAAAATTGACAAAAAATTGAAAATTAAACTGCAAAATAGAAAAATTTTCTTGAAGTTAAGTTTGGAATAGGCGGATAACTAATAGGCGGATAACCGGATATCCGGATATCCGTTAACGCAAAATAGGCGGATATCCGGATATGAAAAAATATCCGGTGCCCATCACTAATACTTACATTGTGCTGTTCTTCAGACGTTGTTATGAAGATTGACTTTGGATGATCTTCAGGATTCATTTCCAAAACCATAATCTCAATTTCCAGCTTCAGCGAGTCCATTTCTGCCGGCGTGAAAAAGTCTTCAATGACGACATAGCCCTTCTCATTAAACTAAAAATCACCACATAATATAACTATATATAAACCAGATTTTTATCTTGAGTGAAGGACATAGAAAACATGACTCCTATTTGAAGGGGCAAGAAGGCAGCGTCGAATTGTGAGGGGGGGTCGGTAGAAAGGAGGGGGTACACTTCAGCTCTATTAAGGGGGGGGGGCGAATAAACTTTTGCCCCGGCTTTGTCCGATTGGCCTACTTTTTGCCGAAACTTCAACTTTGAAGAGTAATTCCCTTAGATGCAGATAAGATAGAGACGTCTGGTCAAGTATTTTTCTGCAGATAGGGCCACATGTGCGAAACCGCATTGGCGAATGGCAATCTTGCAGCTAGGTTTTTGCAGGGTTTTTAATTATGTTGGTAGTTGTGAAAAAGTGGGGGTCGGACACATAAACGCGACGGCTGCACATGGCTGGAAGGCAGCTAAGAACTGAGTACCCTGGGTTTATTTTACTGGGGGAGGGCGGGGGGGGGGGGCCGCCCCCCACTTTTTGGGTCCCCCCCACTCGACCCCACCCCCACTTTTTTGGGCTTCCCTCCCCCCCCCACTCACCCTAAGGTGCCCAGAAATTGCCAAATTTTTAGGATTTTTGGTCAAAATTTTCAAAAATTTTCCGGCTTCGCCGGACCTTTTTGATCAAAAATCGCCTTTTTTGGTGCTAAAACTTGATTTTTGAGCACTTTTACGCATACTAATAGCAGTGTATGTGGAAAACAGGCTATTTATACAGCATTTTTGGCCCATTTTATTCCCCCCCACTTTTCGACCTCCCCCCCCACTAGTGGGGGGGGGCGTCCCCCCACTTATTTTTGCCTAAAATAAACCCAGGTACCCGGTATTTTTTTGATCCCACCCATGCTCTAAATCTTCGCCAAAAAGTAGGCCAAGCGGACAAATAAGGGGCACCCCCATTTTAGTCCCCCCCTTAAAGCTTGACCCTGTAAATGTGGCCAGGCCCGCACCCAGGATTTTGAAAAGGGGGGGTCCAAGGTAAAATGCAACGGGGGGTCTGGGGGGCGGAGCCCCCCAGAACTTGAAAAATTTTTGCATTTTTGCCCAAAAACAGTACATTGGACGTTAATTTCTAAATTAACGCGCCGAAGGCGCGAAATTTTTTTAAAAATAGCTATTTTGCCATAAAAATAGCAAAAATTTTCCATTTAGTCATCCCAAAAGGGGGGGTCTAGACCCCTTGAACTCCCCCCCCTGGGTGCGGCCTTGAATGTGGCCATCGAATTTTATATTATCTTTGCTGCAAAACCCTATGCTAATTCCGTAGCCAAAGGAAGGGAGTCCAACTTGACTGCAGCAATGGATTGGCTGTCCTCTGGGAATCCCCAAGAGGATTTGTGGACTCACTTCCCGAGGGATATATACCGGAACGTCAGTCTGGCTATACGTAAGGATTCGCTCCGCCAGGCCACACTGATGATAAAGATGATGATGAAGGAAGGGAGTCATTGCTGGCAGGGGCTGGCGGATACAGGATTTCGTAAAGAGGACGTAGTCAGCTCAAAGGAAGCAAGGAGAACTCTGGAATTGTGAAAGTATTCTAACCCTGAGACCTGAAACTTCTTTTGACAGATGCAGAGATACGCAAGTCGTATATAAGTCTTACGGTTGTCGAGTAATTTTACCTCAAAGTTGAGGATTCGTGTGTTAAACATAGGCAGTGGAAAAAGTAGTTTTTTAGCGTGCGCAAAAAATCTCCCGACAAACATTGATGGTTCTGGACAAATTTTACTTTAAAATAACGCCCGCCTTCCCCGCCGAAGATTAAACGAGATTTTCGCTAGTTTAGCTTAAAAACACCTTATTTTTAACAATTTTTACCAGTGTTTACACAAAAACACCTTTGAAACTAGGGATATGCAATGGGGCCTAGCCCCGGCCCGGCACCGGGCAGGCCCCGGCACCGACCGGGGCCAAAAATTAGCGAAATTTTGTAATTTTTTGACATTTTTTGACCAAAATTTTGAATTTTGAAAGTCAAAAAGTGTTAGAAATCGTTTGTTTTCTAGCCGCTATGAATGAAAACAACGATAGTAACGTTTGTATATCAAAAATTATTGCAAAACTTAAATTTTCAAGAAAATGTTTGAAAATGCTCGATTTGGACCCCCAATTTCCAGGCCCCGGCCCCGGCCACGATGAGGCCCCGGCCTCGGTAGTGGCGGCCCCGGTGCATCTATATTTGAAACAGCAATATGAAAAATTTGCCAAAACTCATGCCACCACTTTCGGTGAGCCGCCTCCCCCCCATAAATTTTGGCCAATAAATAAGCCAGCTTTGATGAAGCTGGATACAGGAAAATCTTTTTCACAATTAACAGGACACCTAGGATCTTCTTTTCTATATATATACGTACGTACCTGATCAATAGAGGCAGCGAAATCAGAACGGACTGCAGCCGCCGTGTTCTCCGTCATGCAGCTCTTAGACATGTCTGACACTGAAATGGTAACAACCTGAATGTCAAATTTCTGGAAAAAAGATTAGCCTTTGTGAAAATGCAAACGTTAATTGTGATGGGCATATAGATGTACCTTAAAAAGTTGGGGTAGGCTGGGCTTATTCCAGGGAATGTTTCTTGTGGGGGGGTCTCTTTGGGGGACCTCGGGGGCGAGCCATTTAGAAGGGGGGGGGCGAAAATATTTCAAAGTTTTCCTAAAAACATGTGGGTCCCAATAAACACCCTTCCCCCAAAATCGTTCCGACCCCAAAAAAGTGGGTCCCCCTTTTGATACCAAATTTTGCCCGGAAAAAATCGCTAAGAAGGCCAATTTTCAAAAATTTTTCGACTTCGCCGGAGATTTTTAGTCGATTTTTGCCTATTTAAGCACAATTTTTCCACTAAAAACGAACGTTTTGGCGACTACTATAAAAATATTTGCTGGGTTTTTTTTGCGGGGGGGTGGGGGGGGGCGCCCCCCCCACTTTTTGGGTCCCCCCCACTCGACCTCTCCCCCCCCCACTCGTTCTCCTCCCCACTTTTTTGGGCTTCCCCCCCCCCACTCACCCTAAGGTGCCCAGAAAATGCCAAATTTTTAGGATTTTTGGTTAAAATTTTCAAAAATTTTCCGGCTTCGCCGGAATTTTTTCGTCACAAATGGTCTATTTTGGTGCTAAAACTCAATTTTTGAGCACTTTTAAGCTTAGTTATAGCAGTATATGTAGAAAACAGGCTTTTTATACTGTATTTTTGGCATTTTTAGCCCATTTTATTCCCCCCCATTTTTGGACCCCCCCCCACTAGTGGGGGGGGCGTCCCCCCCCCCCCCCACTCGCACCCCCCCCCCCCCCACTTATTTTTGCCTAGAAAAACCCCAGATTTGTAGCATGTTTTTAGAAAAATTTTCGCCCCCCCCCAAAGAATGACTCGCCGACGTGGGCTGGGCCCCCATTGAGAAACCCAAAGACAAATTCCCTAAAGCCCAAAGCAATCGCCAAAAATAACCGGATTTAATGTCACTAGGCAAAAATCGAGTAAAAATTTCGGGCGAAGCCAGCAAAATTTTTGAAAATTTGGCCTTCTGAGCAGGGTTGGGATGGGAGTCTCGGTCTCGGTCTTGGTCTCGCCCAAAAGCCGAGACTTGGCCAGTCTCGGTCTCGGTCTCGCTCACCCAAAAGTCTCGGTCTCGGACCGAGACCGGAAATTTTTTGAAACCATCAAATTTCGGCGAATTTCGGCGAAAATTTTAAATCAATGTTATGAAAATTAACTAACGAGGTTCGGAAACCGTATGTTTATATGTTAAAGCCCCTAATATTAGATCTAAGCGTCAAAAACTGGAAGAAATTAAGTTTAAGCTAAAAATTGCTAGTCTCGGTCTCGGTCTCGCCCAAAAACCGAGACTTGGCTAGTCTCGGTCTCGGTGAAATCTCGGTCTCGCCCAACCCTGCTTCTGAGCGATTTGGGGGAGGGGGAGAGGTGTTTATGGGGAGGGCCCATAGGTGTGTTAGGGGGGGCCCTCCCCCCAAATGGAGGGGTAGCCGGACGCCGACCCTCCCCCTAAAAACTTTTTCTTCCCCTCCCCCAAATCGGCCTTCGACCGACCCCAACCTAAAAATTTTCAACCCCCTACCAGAATTACGTATTGCAAATTTTTAGCCAACTATTCGAAAATTCTTAAAAAATCAGCGAAAAATTGTTAAAACTTGTTTAATGACCTTAAAATTCGTTAAAATGGCTGAAAATTGAGAAAATTTTTCACTTTTTTAACGAAAAACCGATTTTTCGCAGACCTCCCTCGAAAATTTTTCTTCTCCTCCAAATCATTTTTTCCAAGCCCCCTCCCCCTTTTTTGCCAGACCCCCTCCCTACTTTTTTCAAACGCCCACCCCCACTTTTTTGCCAGCCACACCTCCCCGCCCCCATCCCCAGTAGAATAAGTCCAGCCCACATAGGGATAGCTGAATTTAGGGTGGGTGGTCAGCCGGGTGTTGCGTGGGGTGGAATCCGGAAAAATTGTCCATATATATAGGACTTAAGCATTTGGGGGGGTATAGGTGTGGCTGGGCAAAAAAATCTGGGGGGGAAGGTTCCGACGGAGGGTGGGGGGACCCCCCACAATTTTCGATTTTATGCCATTTTTGACCACTTTTGGGCCAAAAATCTGGGGAGTAGCAAAAATCTGAAAATCTGGGGGGGGGGTCGCGAAAATTTGTCATTTTGGGGGGTACCGCCACCCCCCCAACACACCTATGACGAGGGGTTTTCCCATAGGTGTGGTTGGCGAAGTGAGGCATAGCTTCACCAGGGGGGGGGGGGGGGGGGGGGGGGGTTTTGGGGGCCGCACCCCCACCCACAAAATTTTCGACCCCCTTTGGCCCCCACAAAAATTTTCGACATCCCCTCCCTCCAACTTTCGGCTACCACCACCCAACCCCCCCCCCGGGCGCTTTTTGGAGCCAAAAGTTAGCTACATTTTGCCCAAAATGGTAATCTTCTGAAAAACTTTTCTCAAATTTTTACTTACAATCGCTTTAAAACCGCATATAAACGCCTAAAACTGTCAAAACAAGACATGTTTTCATGGAAAAGAGTTAAAATAAGAAAATTTTGCATTTTTAGGCCAGTTCTGGATTTTCTGAGGTCCTAATTTGGGGTTGGGGGGTCTGAAAAAAGTAGGGAGGTGTCTGAAAACTTTTCTCAATTTTCAGCTGCTTTTAGTGCTGAAGTATATATTCAATGTAATATTATTCAAGTATTCAAGCGAATTTTAGCAATTGTTCGCTATTTGTTGGTAATCTTTTGGAAAATTTCAAATTTCTGGCTGAAAATTTTCAAAAACTTAGGTAGGAGTTTCAAAGATTTTAGAGGGATTGACCGAAGGCGGGGGGGTTGGAAAAAATTTTTAGTGGAAGTGTCGGCGACTCCTCCACTTTGAGGGGAGGGGTTGGGTGGGACTGGGGGGCATAGTTTCACGGGAGGGGGCGGGGGGGGGGGTTGGGGGGTACTCCCCCTAAAATTTTAGACCCCCTTTGCCCCCCTAAAATTTTAGACCCCCTTTGCCCCCCCATAATTTTCGACATCCCCTCCCCCATCTTCCAGCTACCCCCACCCAACCCCCCGGCCACTTTTTGGGGCCAAAAAGTTAGCTAAATTTTGCCCAAAAATGGTCATTCTTTGAAAATTGTTTCTCAAATTTTGAGTTGCAATCGCTATAAAACAGCGCACAAACGCCCAAAACCGTCAGAACAAGCCTTGTTCTTACGGAAAAAGCGTTAACATACTGAAAATTTTGCATTCTTAGGCCATTTTTCTGATTTTCAGAGGTCCCAGGGGGAGGGGATTTTGAATCTGGGGGGTATACCCCACATCACATCACATTTCGCGAGTCGACCACCAAATTTCCAGTGCTTACCCCTCCCCAACCAAAATTTTCGGTGAAACTATGAATTGGGGCCAGCATAGGTGTGGCTGGCGAAAAAAGTGGGGGTGGGGGGTCTGAAAAAAGTAGGGAGGTGTCTGAAAAATTTTCTCCAATTTCAGCTGCTTTTAGTGATTTTTCAAGAATTCAAGCGAATTTTAGCAATTGTTCGCTACTTGTTGGTAATTTTTTGGAAAATTTCAAATTTCTGGCTGAAAATTTTCAAACATTTAGGAAGGAGTTTCAAAGATTTTAGAGGGATTGACTGAAGGCGGGGGGCATAGGTGAACCACCCCACAGTTTGTTGACCCCCCCCCCCCCACAAATTTACCCCCCCAGATTTTTTTACTCCCCTCCCCCCTAACTTTCGACCTCCTACTCCCCCCCCCCCCAAACCCCCCCCCCTTTGGGTCAAAACGATTTTGGTAAAAAATTGCAAAATTTGGTTCAAAAAAAAATAATCTGAAATTTTTGAAAAAATTTTTCTAAAATTTTGACCTAAAATCGCTTTAAGACGGTGCAAAAAGCGCCTAAAACGTTAAGAACAAGCCTTATTTTGATGAAAAAAGGGCTAAATTACGGAAAATTTTGCATTTTTTGGCCATTTTTCGAAATTTCTGAGGTCCGAATTCTGGGGGGGGGGGGGGTTTTATGTATTGTACATTTCGGAGGTCGGCCAAGATTTACCCCCCCCAGACCCAAAGTTCCAGGGAAACTATGGGAGTTTCAAAGATTTTAGAGGGATTTTAGAGGCGGGGGGGCTGGAAAAAATTTTTAGTGGGAGTGTCGGCGACTCCTCCACTTTGAGGGGAGGGGTTGGGACTGGGGGGCATAGTTTCACGGGGGGCTGGGCGGGGGGTTAGGGTGGGGGTACGCGCCCCAAAATTTTAGACCCCCTTTGCCCCCCCCATAATTTTCGACATCCCTACCCCCATCTTCCAGCTACCACCCCCACCCAACCCCCGGCCCCTTTTAGGAGCCAAAAAGTTAGCTAAATTTTGCCCAAAAATGGTCATTCTTTGAAAATTGTTTCTCAAAGTTTGAGTTACAATCGCTATAAAACAGCGTACAAACGCCCAAAACCGTCAGAACACGCCTTGTTTTTACGGAAAAAGCGTTAACATACTGAAAATTTTGCATTTCTAGGCCATTTTTCGGATTTTCAGAGGTCCCAATTTGGGGGGAGGGGGTTTGGGGGGGATACGCCATATCACATTTCGCGAGTCGACCACCAAATTTCCAGTGCTTAACCCTCCCCAACCAAAATTTTCGGTGAAACTATGAATTGGGGCCAGCATAGGTGTGGCTGGCGAAAAAAGTGGGGGTGGGGGGTCTGAAAAAAAGTAGGGTGTCTGAAAAATTTTCTCAATTTTCAGCTGCTTTTAGTGATTTTTCAAGTATTCAAGCGAATTTGAACCCCACCCAAACCCCCCCGACCCTTTTTGGAGCCAAGAAGTTAGCTACATTTTTCCCAAAAATGGTCCTTTTTTGAAAGTTTTCTCAAATTTTGAGTTACAATCGCGATAAAACAGCATACAAACGCCTAAAACTGTCAGAACAAGCCTTGTTTTTACGGCAAAAGCGCGAAAATACAGAAAATTTTGCATTTTTAGGCCTTTTTTGGATTTTCTGAGTCCCAATTTGGGGGGTGGGGGTTCGGGGGGGGGGGGGTACCCCCATAACATTTCGCGGGTCGACCACCAAATTTCCAGAGCTTACCCAACTCCCCCAACCAAAATTTCTTATGGGGGGTATATCTCCCCGAAATTATTGACTGGACACCCTCCCCATAAGTGTAATTGGGGTAGGTTCAGCTATTTTTCCAAACCAAAAATGTCTAAGTAGTGCTTATTATAAAGAGAACTGCACTTTTTAACGGTTTTATGGACTTTCTGACTCAATATTGACAAAACGGCCTGAGCGTCAACTGACTGATGTCAACGTTTTGACAAAATCTCAAATGATTTCCATAAAGGATTGGAGGAGATATTATTCAAAAGTTTTAATGCGTTTTCTATTGTGTAGACGGCAAGCAAGTCCCCGCAGCATAGTAGATTATAGCTCATTTGATGCAAAACATGATAGCGATCAAACTTCTTTTAAGGTGGTGATTCCTTTTGATAGATAGATAGATAGATATTTATTTGCCAGAACAATGAAAATCGTAAATAAAATGTTATAGAATCTTAGCACTGGTACAAAGTCAGAGCTCAGATACATGTTAACAGGTTAATGGTAATACAATATACGATGTTTGCTTGGCAGGGCGTGGCAGGGCCAATTAACTGACTGCTGACGCTACGTCCACTAAATGATTAGTAAGGTCTACATTTGCTAAGCCCCTTTTAAACACAGAAATGCTGTTTGCTGAAATCACTTCATTGGGGAGACTATTCTAAACTGAAATTATTCGATAGTTGAAAAACTGTTTTCGAACATTTAACCTAGCATATGGTTTGAATAGTTTTTGGTTATTCCCTCGGGTGACCCTAGTTTCTGAAAAAGCAAAGAAATCATCAACATTCAAATCAACAAAGCCATTAAGTATCTTATACACGAAAACTAGATCTTTCACCAAGCGCCTTTCTTCAAGGCTTTTCAAGCCCAAATGCTCCAAACGTTGCTGGTAAGTCAAATTGCCCATTCCCGGTAATCGTTTTGTAAACCGTCTTTGCACACTTTCTATTAAATTGATGTCTCTAATCAAATAGGGATTCCACACTTCAGATGCCGTTTCCAGACTCGACCGAACATAAGTATTAAACAAATTTATTAGGAACTTGGGATCCCGCGTGATAAAACATTTAAAAATTAAGTTCACTTTTTTAAAAGCGCTTAATGTTATTTCTGAACAATGCTTATCGAATTTCAAATTTTCCTGAACAGTGATACCCAAGTCACGAATAAATTTTACAGGTTCCAGGAACTCATTTCCAGAGCATAATCAACAGAAGGGTTATTTGACCCAATATGTAAAATATAACATTTATGCACTGCAACCGATAACTGCATAACATTGAACCAATTCATAATATTATTCAAATCTCTCTGCATAATTATACAAGTAGCAGATTGATCGAAAGCTAAATACAGTTTAGAATCATCACATACAGTTTCAAACATGATCCTTCTACAACACTTTCCAAATCATTAATGTAAATCAAAAATAGTATGGGTCCTAAAATACTGCCCTGTGGAACACCAGACGTTACACTACCAACATTTGATGTCGTTCCATCAACATCTACATATTGGCTTCTTTCAGATAAATAATCTTTCAGCCATGAAATCAAATAGACTGGTAATTTAAATGTTTCCAATTTTTCTACGAGCTTAGTATGTGGAACACTATCAAATGCCTTCGCAATATCCATATAGATAACATCAACCCATAGTCCTTTATCAATAAATCCGGTCCAGTCATTAAAACATTCTAGAAGTTGAGATATTGTAGAACGTTTAGAATGGAAACCATGCTGATTTTGTGAAATAAATTGATTTATACTTAAGTAATTTAATAGACAATCAGCCACAATTGATTCCAGGTATTTACTGCAACCCATTAATAAGCTGACTGGACGGTAATTTTTTGCCAGAGATGAATCTCCTTTTTTATACACTGGTATAACTTTAGCAATCTTCCACTCTTGTGGTATTTTACCCGTCGCTAGGGAAACTCTGAAAAGGATAGCCAGGGGTACACATAATGAAATTTTTTAGTACAAAATTGTGGCAATCCGTCAAAACCAACACTATATTTACTTTTGGATTTACGAATGGTATCAAAAACTTTTTATTCAGTAATATTAATTGGTTGAAAATTATGTCTTACTGTTTGATGAGGGCATCCAATACGTTCGTTATCATCAACATTAAAAACGGAAATAAAGTAATCGTTGAAAGTTTGGTTTTTCAGCATTTTTGAACACAAAATCACCAGATTCGTTGAGTAAACATGGAATAACTACCTTACAAGCTAGTTTAGACTTCACAAATTTCCAAAACTTTTGATGGTTGTTACAGGACAAAATCTTAGTTTCACTATTTTTCACGTCAAATTTCCGCATTCTTCTGGTCTCCGACACACATTTTAACCACCGTTGACGATTTTGAATAGTAGGGTCTGATTTATACTTTTTATGTAAGCTTTTTTGCCTCTGGAATGACTTACGCGTTGCCCGAGACCATATTTTACCACCAGAAATTCTGGAACGTCAAGCAGTCCAGGGCACGAAATTAGAAATTGCTGTAGCTAAAATTTTCTTTAAAATAGACCAAAAGTCTTCAATGTCATAACAGGAGTTAAATGTGTCATGCCAAGAGACATTAAGAAGATAATTGTTTATTTCAAAAATATTAGCTTTGTTATAATTTCGCCTTTTTATGGATTCTGGTTCCGCTGTGTTAACTAATTCCTGGAATAAAATGTAGCCTTTAACAATATTATGGTCAGAGTTGAGGCTTTTCAAGCCCAGATGCTCCAAACTTTGCTGGTAATTCAAATTGCCCATTCCCGGTAATCGTTTTGTAAACCGTCTTTGCACACTTTCTATTAAATTGATGTCTCTAATCAAATAGGGATTCCACACTTCAGATGCCGTTTCAAGACTCGACCTAACATAAGTATTAAACGAATTTATTAGGAACTTGGGATCCCGCGTGATAAAACATTTAAAAATTAAGTTCACCTTTTTAAAAGCGCTTAATGTGATTTCTGAACAATGCTTATCGAATTTCAAATTTTCCAGAACAGTGATACCCAAGTCACGAATAAATTTTACAGGTTGCAGGAACTCATTTCCAAGAGCATAATCAACAGAAGGGTTATTTGACCCAATATGTAAAATATAACATTTATGCACTGCAACCGATAACTGCATAACATTGAACCAATTCATAATATTATTCAAATCTCTCTGCATAATTATACAAGTAGCAGATTGATCGAAAGCTAAATACAGTTTAGAATCATCACATACAGTTTCAAACATGATCCTTCTACAACACTTTCCAAATCATTAATGTAAATCAAAAATAGTATGGGTCCTAAAATACTGCCCTGTGGAACACCAGACGTTACACTACCAACATTTGACAGCTGTCCATCAACATTCACATATTTAGTTCTTTCTAAGATAAATAATCTTTCAGCCATAAAATCTAAATAGATTTGGTGCATCAAATGTTTCCAATTTTTCTACGAGCTTAGTATGGCTAAGAACACTATCAAATGCCTTCCCAATAATTCATATAGATAACATCAACCCATAGTCCTTTATCAATAAATCCGGTCCAGTCATTGTTAATGTCTAGAAGTAGAGATAGCTGTAGAACGTTTAGAATTGAAACCATGTTGATTTTGTGAAATAAATTGATTTATACTTAAGTAATTTAATAGACAATCAGCCACAATTGATTCCAGGTATTTACTGCAACCCATTAATAAGCTGACTTGACGGTAATTTTTTGCCAGAGATGAATCTCCTTTTTTTATACACTTGTATAACTTTAGTAATCTTCCACCTTTGTGGTATTTTACCCGTCGCTAGGGAAACTTCGAAAAGGATAGAAATAGGGTACACATAATGAAATTTTTTAGTACTAAATTGTGGCAACCCGTCAAAACCAATACTATATTTACTTTTGGATTTACGAATGGTATCAGAAACTTTTTATTCAGTAATATTAATTGGTTGAAAATTATTGCCCTTACTGTTTGATGAGGGCATCCAATACGTTCGTTATCATCAACATTAAAAACGGAAATAAAGTAATCGTTGAAAGTTTGGTTTTTCAGCATTTTTGAACACAAAATCACCAGATTCGTTGAGTAAACATGGAATAACTACCTTACAAGCTAGTTTAGACTTCACAAATTTCCAAAACTTTTGATGGTTGTTACAGAGTTAAAATCTTAGTTTCACTATTTTTTTCACGTCAAATTTCCGCATTCTTCTGGTCTCCGAGACACATTTTAACCACCGTTGACGATTTTGAATAGTAGGGGTCGGTTATATACTTTTTATGTAAGCTTTTTTGCCTCTGGAATGACTTACGCGTTGCACGAGACCATATTTTACCACCAGAAAATTCTTTGGAACGTCAAGCAGTCCAGGGCACGAAACCAGAAATTGCTGTAGCTAAAATTTTCTTTAAAATAGACCAAAAAAGTCTTCAATGTCATAACAGGAGTTAAATGTGTCATGCCAAGAGACATTAAGGAGAATTAATTGTTTATTTCAAAAATATTAGCTTTGTTATAATTTCGCCTTTTTATGGATTCTGTTTCCGCTGTGTTAACTAATTCCTGGAATAAAATGTAGCATTTAACAATATTATGGTAAGAGTTGCTTAAGTGCATGTAAACATTA
>JASAND010025635.1:0-31663 GCA_030248195.1 Trissonchulus latispiculum
AGTCTGCAGCCTAATAACTAAGAGTGGGACGCTTGTCACACTCTTAGTTATTATGTACTCTTGCTAATATCAAGACCAAGAGTACATAAAATTGATATATTTCCGTCATGCGGTGAAGCCTTTGAAATTGTATTGTTTAGTACAATTTTGGAAATTTAGTTTTGGCAGGCCGGGCCTGACCGAAAAAATCTGGCCCGTGTTCATCTCTACCTAGCGTCCTTGTGACCCCGTGACTGCTTTGTAGTTTAATTTAAACCGTTTGAAAGGTCTCTATTCTTTGATTAGGTTAGGTTGTCTATAAATCAGCTCTCATTGTTAAGATCAGGTTGTAAATGCAAATTGTTACTATTTTCGTAGTCGTTCAATTTGCCGCTGCTGCTATTCACGCCCTTTATTTGTAGGCGTCCTATCATGTTTCGTGATCTGCTGTTTCATATGACTTGTCGCTGCAAAACTGCGCAGGAAGCTTTCGTTTCTGCCTGGTTACAATTCGACGCCAATTCTGATGAACTTTATAATGTTATTTCTTCTTCAACGCCTACTCAACATTTGGGTGGAATTTTTGACGGTACTGTTCCATGTCCTAACTCCGAGTCGAGAATTAATTCTTCCTCTTCCGGCTCCCCCGATCCTGACCCTACTGCCCAGCTCCTGATGGAATCAGTGGTCACTCCCACTAACGAGTCACCATTGCCTGAACAACATCTGGAAGCTTTCTCTGTTCCACCTAGTGTGAATAACATTCAGCTGGACGATGTTCTTGTAGTGTCGCGTCTGGCACGTACAGTTTCGGTGCCATTTGAAACGCAAATATCGGACTGTCTGCACATGGTTGCTGCAGCAGTTGGATTTTCCCTTACTGATAATGACGTGATGTCTTGCTGTGTCATTCGAACTTACGTCAAGAAAATGAAGTAAACGCTGGCCAGCAGGCGGATCCACGAAGGATACAAGGCATTAATCATAAAGAAATAATGAAAAACGCCTGCCTGCAGTCACTAAGGCCGAAGCCTTAGTCCGAACAGGAGAGAGAGCCAATGGGCGCTGTGAGCGCTCTTACCCAGAGAGAACTAATCTCTGGAGCTCCTGCCTGGTTGGCCAAGAAGAGGACAGCCAGCTCGGCTCTATCTGTGCTGCAACACAGCCAGAGAAGGTTTTATCAAAACCTCTCTGACTGTGCTATGCACAGAATGAGGACTGCAGTGGCCAGCGAATCTCCGTAGAGATACAAACAGCATTTACGTCAAGAAAATGAAGTAAACGCTGGCCAGCAGGCGGATCCACGAAGGATACAAGGCATTAATCATAAAGAAATAATGAAAAACGCCTGCCTGCAGTCACTAAGGCCGAAGCCTTAGTCCGAACAGGAGAGAGCCAATGGGCGCTGTGAGATTAGTTCTCTCTGGGTAAGAGCGCTATCATTATTTCTTTATGATTAATGCCTTGTATCCTTCGTGGATCCGCCTGCTGGCCAGCGTTTACTTCATTTTCTTGACGTAAATGCTGTTTGTATCTCTACGGAGATCCGCTGGCCACTGCAGTCCTCTTTCTGTGCATAACACAGTCAGAGAGGTTTTGATAAAACCTTCTCTGGCTATGTTGCAGCACAGATAGAGCCGAGCTGGCTGTCCTCTTCGTGGACAACCAGGCAGGAGCTCCAGAGATTAGTTCTCTCTGGATAAGAGCGCTCACAGCGCCCATTGGCTCTCTCCTGTTCGGACTAAGGCTTCGGCCTTAGTGACTGCAGGCAGGCGTTTTTCATTATTTCTTTGTGCCATTCGAACTGTTAGAACACCTCGACCAGTCGCGGTCTTGTTTTCCTCCTCCCTGCGAGTATCCGAATTTTTGGGAAAAATTAATTCGCACAGTATGAATCGCTTCCACCCCGTCAAAGTAGAAGCATGCCAATATTTGAGCTGTGCCACAGTTGCTTCACTAATCGGCCACCTTTTTATGACGCCCATTATTGAAATATAAATGTTTATTCCTGTTTTGTAATCAGTTTTGGTTTTGTAATTTTTGCAATTTTTGCAGGTTTTGTAATCAGTTGACCAGTTTTTTGTAATCACTTTCTTCTTTCTTTCTTTCATATTTTAGATATTAAAAGTTCACACTATTAATACTGTTTCCATTTGTCTTATAATAGTTTAAATCGTATATTCTGTTGATCCTCATTGACGGTCCTCATAGAAGTGAACCTCCATTTTAATGTATTGTTTAGAGTTGTCTTCTGTCCATGTAGATTGGGTGCCGTTTAACTCCAATTTATTGTTTTACAAAAGATTATGACGCCGTAGTCTAGCAGACGTGGTGGCGCCATACAAGCTAGTCCGTACCAGTATGCAAACAAAGCGCTACGCAGACCAGTGGTACCGAAAGGCAAACACAACGTGCCGATAGACAAAAACCTTAACGTAACGCTTGACAAAGCCAGCAGGACTAGGTGGGGCTGCTGGTGGTGGTTGGTTGAGTTGGTGGTTATTGGATGGTCCAACTGCTTTCATATTTTGCTAGGGTGCTACCTGTGATCAGTGATTTCAGGAATTAAAAAAGTTCATTTGTTAAATTTTGAAAATTTCAATTTTAAGTTAATTCAATTTTTAAAATGTTTTGGTAGAATCGCTGATGCTTAGAATGTTTTGTTCTAGCACCAACATCAGAAAATGCTTCCTGCTATCTCCATAGCGGCCCAAACTGTGAAGATCAAAGGAAAACCACCAACTCAACCAGTTTGTTTTGAGGGGGATCGTGGTAATGATTCTTTTTAGACGGAGAATTAATTTTTAGCCTTTAAAGATCACTTTTAGGAGGTAGGGTCATGGGGAGGAATTGTAGAGTCAGGTACCCCTACATTTTAAGTGCGTTGCGTTTAAGTTTTATGTGTGTGTGCATGTGTGTGTTCGACTGCTACAGTGTAGGGTTTATTCCTTTATTCCTCTGTAAACCATTTCCAGGGTTTATAAGTAGACTGGGCTAGCAGTTTACGGTAGAAGTATATATGAATTAGTGCATGCATGAAGTTATACTTTTATAATTAATAATTTTCTTTATGTCAAATGTTCGGTGCGTGATGATACTAAATATTTTATAAAGTGCCAAAATAAGCGCACATGCCCTTCACGTGCTGTGATCAGAGGAGACAATGTCCGAACTACAGGAGTCCTCAACCACGATCCTCCAAACCTAACAAGGATTGAGTTTGTTAATCGTCTCAAGGCATATATACATGTATTTGCTGTTACTTATGAATGTACTGCTAATTTCATTTAATTAAATATATATAATACTATATTTACGTACGAATATTAATATTAAATTTCCATATTATATTAAATGATAATGATAAATGATTATTAAATAAATATATAATCATGATGATAATAATAATATAATATAATATAATATTGATCATATAATATTAATGACATTACAATATATATGAAACCTCATTAATTAACTAATTAATTAAACATAAATAATTAAATTAATTGATTAACCTCATTAACTAAGTTTATTGTATAGCTACCAGGCTAAAAATTAAAAATTGTTGATGCAAACTTTGCTAAATTGTATGCCAAAATTCCTGCTTCTACTTCCCACTGTTTTATAATTTCTTCCTGCTTCACAGCGTGCGAGGCCTGAAACAAAAGGCCCAAAATTAATTAGCATTGTTTGCCTCTGAGGGTCCGGGACCATTCAGCCTTTTAGTATATCTGATACCGCAGTGTTGATGAGGAAATTGGGTCTTTCTCACACCCACCACTCCAAATTCTTAAACTTTACCAATTGAGAAGAATTTGGTATGGGTATGTTGTCGGGCACGCGGCTGAGTTCTAATATAATAATTGTTCCATTTCGAATCTGAAGTCCGTTTTGCGATTCGGCGTTTCGGTAGCTTTTATAAATTTTAGCTAAAGTTTAAGCTCAAGTTGTATTTAGCTACGCTAATAGCTAATCGCAAAACGGACTTCAGATTCGTGTTCAGCAGCCCAGAAAACCCCTGTGTGCAACTTGTCAGCAAAATCAGCATAAAAAAGTTTTCGGTTTCCCTTGGTCCCTCCTTGCGAATCCAAAAAATATAATCTCGCAAAATCGAAAAATGTTGGGGTGTGGGTAAAACCCGGCCCCGGCGCACCTGGGTAAAACACGGCCCCGGCGCACCTGGGTAAAACCCGGCCCGGCCCCGGCGCTGGGTAAAAGCCGGCCCAATGTATAGAAAACCCGGCGCAATTAAACACGTGCGTATACGTGTGTATTATGCATGCAAATACAAAATACATTAGGTATTTGCGTATAACTTACGATAATGCAAACTTTGGAAAAGTATGTACACGCATTGTTTTGTTTTCATTATGATTTTTTCACAGTTAGGTCACGCAATTACATATTTTTCTTATACATTGCGTTTAATAAAACAATTGCATTTTATGAAACAAATGCATAGCAAAAGTTTTGAATTTATTTTGACCATACATCACGAAGTTTTAAAACAATTTGAAACACTATTTAGAAACAATACGTAATTAAAAAGCACTCAAGAAATTTTGCTGACATAGTTACACCAAATAAAAAAATAAAAAAATGACGATCAATTTAAATTTAAATTTTAAAATTCAAAAATTATTAACTTGTAAGGTTTACTATGGGGGAGGATAAAGACATACCAAAATTCTCCTCGATCTCCCCCTTGGAAAACGTAAAATTTAAATTTTTTAAACTTTAGGAATGTCTTAGGAATTAATAATATTGAATAATTTTAAGCTTTTTAATTGGTTCTTACAAAATATGCTTCATATCATTTCAAAATTATTTATTTTCATAAGTACCAACCATGAATTAATACTAAATGGATAGAACGTAACTCACTGTAAAGTATAAAACTAAACTCATAGACTACGCCTTAAATCTTTACACATGCGTAATTACACATACACCTCAGTTATACGGGGCCGGGGCCGGAGCCGGGTTTTACCCAGACCCAAATGTTGCGATATTTGAACTCGGCGTAGTCGAAAACATAACTGTACCATTGCAGCTCATCTGCTCAATTTGTCCAGTTCTAAAAATTTGGAGTGTTGGGACGCATTTGGAAAAGACCCAGAAATTGTTTGTTTCAGCGTATTCTATTCTCTCTATATAAATACCATTTTGTTGACATGGCCTATAGTGTAGATCTATTATTGACAAAAGAATTGTCAACGGCGTGACAGAGTATCTATCTGGTTGTGTGGTCTGCATCGTGGGAATCGTTTCACAATTTGGAGGGATGTGTCCAGTTAATTGCCGGTTCGTAATGTTTTAGTTTTAAAATGTGGCTCATTTTATCTGTCACTAAAAATTCTGGACCTTTTCCAATTTGTCAAATTTCCTGAAATTGTTTAATTTTTTGTTTCATTTATTTTTCACAGCTTGTATTTAAAATAGCTCGTTGTTAGCTTGTAATTCAGCCCATTTAATTCTGTATTGATGTCTATATTTACAGAGTTTGAAAGGGCTCAAAACCCCAACACTGTTGCCGCTTCGAGTACGTTTATATGTCTATATGTTCATATGTCTATCCGTTTATATGTTTATAAGTCTGCTGCTTTTTATACGCACCGGCGCGACAGCTAAATGGTTGTAGAGACATGTTCTCCGCTGCCATTGTGTCCTGTCTAGCTTGGATCTAACTACAAAAATGAAAATTTCTTTTTCAAAAGCTATCGGAGCATGGAAACTATTAAAATCTAGCTTGGAATTGAAACTTAAAATCCAGTGAACCATTGAAACTGTTTATTAATCCATCAGGCAGTGGTCGTTGCAAGGGGAGACCAAGAAAGTACAGTCCTGAGCAGATCAATGACGCCTTGGAAAAACTCTATAATGAAGAAGACGGCTATAAAACGCCTGTCCAGGCTGCGAAAACCAGCCATATTCACTTGATGACTTTGATCCAGGCTCGGAAGGCTTCTCTGTTACGAAAGAGTCTGTCAACAGCACAGGTGGACAAGGGGGGGGAAATTCCCCCCCCCCCTCGGCGAAGTCGTCCACAAGGGGTCGCAAAATTGCTCCCACAAGGGGTAAGAAAATTGGCCACGAGGGGTAAGAAAATTGCCCAAAACATAGGTTTTACGTCTAAAATTTCCAAAAATTTTGCGAAAAAACGTCCGAAAAATGCGTTTTGGCTAAACAATAGCTGTTTTTTGTTAAAAAATTGCAAAAATCGCTTAAAAATCGCCTTCAAATATACCCCTAAGTAAAATCGCTCTCACAAGGGGTACCCAAATTTGCTTCCACAAGGGTCAGTGAAATTTACCTCCCGTTCAGGAATGGTCAACAGGTGAGTATTAGCAGCTTTCATAAGCAAACTATTACTTTAATTTTCGAAAAGCAGCTTTTCCTTTTCTTCTTGGCAGTCAGAAATTTTAACATAAAGACAGAGTTTCAGTTTAATGCTGTCGGAGGATTATAGAGCTCGCCTGATAGACAGCATGTCTATTCATTGGCTCAGGCACTTTGACCTATACTATACAAAAAAGTTTAAATTTTGTTTTTGTTCCCTGTGTCTTTAATTGTGTCTGCGGACTATAGTATCCAAAGGAGGCCGACGATTTCCGCGAATTCGTGGACCCAAAGGTCACCCCGGTCCGGCTGTACTGCGAGGATTGCCTAGTGATAAGGAAACATCTAGTTAACCTGGTCTACGATGACCCGGACAGCCTGGTAGAATATTAGGAGCAATGGTTTGGACATAAGCTAAATGTTTAAACCTAATTCCACTGAGTCTACTTTGGAGAAATCAGATAACAATTTTATATTTATCATATTGTGGCCATGCCTGCAATGGGCCTCAGTATATACTCGGTATACCGGGTTCTATGCTTCTGCTTTTTAGTGTTACTTTCATAAGCTTGCAGATTGATACGACACGTCCATATGTTCATAATGAATTATAGGTATGGGTGGCTTGCCTGGTGCAAAAGGTGATACAGTGTCTCCTGGAATTGGTGAGCCTGGACCACAAGGTCTTCCTGGTGAGAAAGGATCCAATGTATCTGTTGGTCTTCCAGGGCTTCCCGGACCAAAAGTCCTCCCGCTATTCAAAACTCCCGGTGTCCCCGGCACTCAGAGCGATATAAACTTATTGAATTTAATTTTGTTATATGTCTGTTACCTTGCTCAGAATTTATATCTAATCCGTTGCATTTGGAAATAAACGATGCAGAGATTTCCTTGTACTTCTAGAGATGAGCATTTCTGCGTGCCGGTTCTGCTCGGCCCGGTGTGTCTACGCCCCTTTAAAATTATATCGTAATGTCTTCTTCTTCTTCTTCTTCTTCAATTTTTTGGCTCGTCAGCCAGGGGCTATATGAGGGCGCATCAGCTTAATCTAAGTTCAGTACACGTCTTCGCAGATCGCTATACCACGGCACAACATTCGGATTAGCCGAAATAGGCATAATGTGGGCGTAGATAACAACCACTCGGCAGCATTAAGCACTTCGATGGCCTCTGCCTTAATAATCCGACAGCAAACCATGTCCCCGGTAGTTTGTACCCATTAGCGCCGTTGACCAGACGGATGCAGGGGATCATGTGGGGATCTTGGGGCCGTATTCACAAAGCTTTTAGTGGCTGTTTGAGGGACACTTTTAGTGTTAGTGGACACTTAAAACTTTTAGGCTTATTCACAAAAAATTAGTATACTTACTTTAGGGCCCTAAGTTTAGGGACACTTTTCGCATTTTAGGGACTGTTTTAGTGACCATTTTGAGAGTGATTTCACACTAAAAAGTAGCACTTGATTCACGAAAGCGTTTAAGGTACTGAACTGTCACTAAAATTTTAGAGACCTCGGAGGTCCCTAAAACGTTGACTAGTGTTCTTTGTTCGAGCATAGCTCACTCAAATTTCAACAAAGCCGCTTAAAATTTGCTGTGGATGCACTGCACACATTAAGGAATCCATCCATATAAAAATTTCTGAATTTATCGAAATTTTATTTTTGACAAAAATTTGTATGGGGCCCCAACAAACAACCAACTCTAAGCTCTTGCTATTAACTATTTGTGTAAATTATGACCCATTGTCCAGATTATGTTCTGGGTACTAAAATAATAGGCATTTGTATGCCTGAAATAATTATATACAAGTTAGTATATAAATTTTACTAGCGATACATAATATTTTGCGGGTTCAAATTTCGTTGGAGATCCGAATTATGTTGGAGCAACTTGGCTTTTGAGCAATTGACGATAAATGCAGAAGTATTACTGTGCGTATTGTCTGAAAATTACTATTAATAAGCAAACTATTATCTCGCTATGTCGCAAACTATCTCGCCATATTCAGTAGTTTATCTTCCGCATTTTTATTTCAAAGATAAGCAATGTTTGCAAACGAATAAACACGCAGTTTTAGGGTGTGCATAAAACACGGCCCCGGCTCCGGCTCCGGCCCCGGCCCCGGCCCGGGTGCATAAAACACGGCCCCGGCCCCATACATAAAACACGGCTCTGTCACGGCCCCATCAAAAAATCATATTTTTGACTAATGGGACTAAATATAACCAATTCAGCATCTCCTAATCTATCAAATTAAAGTTTAACTGTTTAGTCTTTGAGTTTGAAAAATCTTGAATTAAAAATATTATCTTTGAACCACCTTTTTTAAGCTTTGTATCTTGATAAACCTACAAATAACTGTAAATTTAATTTTAATTTCATCTTGCGCTCTAAAAAATTTAAGTAAAACATTTTTG
This sequence comes from Trissonchulus latispiculum, assembly GCA_030248195.1. Lineage (NCBI taxonomy): Eukaryota > Metazoa > Nematoda > Enoplea > Enoplida > Ironidae > Trissonchulus > Trissonchulus latispiculum. Next base: position 8,741 of record JASAND010025635.1, read on the forward strand.
TAAAATTTGAGAATTTACAAATTTTCATCACCTTTAAACTTAACTTATTAACGAAACTACATATGACCAAATGTTGTACATCGTAGAATAGGGGACGCTTAGATATTTCAAGTGATTTAAAAATCAACTGATAATGTTTACCTTAACAATCAGTAACTAAGTTTTTAAAGTAAGCCGTGTCGTATTGAAACCTTGTGGTCATAAAGTTCAAGAGATCGTAAAAACATAACATTTTATAAAAATTACATGAAATAGCATAAACACATTTACACATTTACTTTAAACAATTTAATTTAGAGCTAAAGGTAGATTCTCGCAAAAGCTCGTTTTAAAGCTGTGCCAAATTTTCCCAGTTTGGTGGTTGGAACTCCACTCCTCCACTTCATCATCAAAATCAGGCAACTTAAACTTAATAGCTAAGTTATGTAGGACAGCGCAAGCAATGCATGCTGCTCGGCATGCTCGGCATGCTCGGCCTGGTTCTTGCCGAATTTAGCCGTGTAAACAACCGAACGGATCTTTTGCGCTTTTCCCCCTAGCCTTAACTTTTGATTTTTTTGACCAATAACTTTGAAATTTGGTGTAGGTGAATACTGGAGGCTGATGAATTCAAAAATTAAAATTTTTAAAATTTTTAAAATATTTTAAAAAATTTAAAATTTAGTTTGGTAAAGGGGACCAAAGGGAACCAAAAAAGTTTTTGAAAAAAATTTGCTGAAAACTTGCATACAGGAGTTTTCTGGGGCGCTGAGCACGAATCTGAAGTCCGTTTTTCGATTCAGCTTTTCGTTAGCTCAGTATAAGCTTACATCTTAAGCTTACTACTTTAGCTTGCACTGAACTAATGAAAAGCTGAATCAAAAAACGATCTGCAGATTCGTTTTCTCCGACCCTGAAAACCTCTATATACAACTTTTCAGCAAAATCGGAGCAAAACTTTTTCGGTTCCCCTTGGTCCTCCCTTACCAAACCAAAATTTTAAATTTTTTAAAATGTTTTGAAATTTTAAAAAATTTTGAATTTTTGAATTCATCAGCCTCCAGTATGCACCCACACCAAATTCAAAGTTTTTGTTCAAAAATATTAAAAGTTAGGGCTGGGGGGAAAGCGCAAAGGATCCCAACCGAACCTACGTTTCCATCGGCCAAATGCTTGCTCTACAATCACTCTCGTTTTGCAAAGCGCCTTGTTGTATCTTCGCTCCTGGTTGCAGTTTGGAACGCCAATCGGTGTCATCAGCCACTGAGTGCACGGATAGCCTGAATCACCCACAATTATACCACCACCCAGCATTATACCCCGCACCCAGGATTTTGAAAAGGGGGGTCTAAGGTAAAACACAACGGGGTGTCTGGGGGCGGAGCCCCCTAGAAGTTGAAGAATTTTTGCATTTTTGCCCCAAAACAGTATATTGGAACTTTATTTCGAGGGAAATGTGACTTATCGCGCCGACGGCGCGGAAATTTTTAAAAGATGGCTGTTTTTGCCATAGAAATTGCAAAAATTTTCCATTTTGTCCTCCCAAAAGGGGGGTCTAGACTCCTTGAACCCCCCTGGGTGCGGCCTTGCCACCCAGCCTACCACACTCAGCCTATCCGTTTAGAAGTCGCGCCGCAACTGACTTTCACGCAAGATCCAGCTGTCATGTGCGTGCAGAGCCGGGCCACTTCGCTACAAGATCAATGAATGGACCATTTGAATCCACTACAGCCATTACGTTGATAGAGGGATCTTCAATTAACTTGCTTAAGTTGAGACAATGGAAGTATTGAAGACTTTGGCGCCAAATTTGAATCACAAAATTATTCCCAAGTCGTCTGGACTACGCCATCTAAAACTAGGCGCAGCAACAAGGACACTGTTAATTTGGGTCTCGCTTTGCAACTAATGAAAGAATGATACCTATAATCAAAGCTAACAACAATGAGCAAGAAAATTGTCTCAGAATACTAATATTTGTTCCATTGAAATATATCTATCAATCCATACTAGCATAAGAGAATGAACTTGAAAATTAACATGGATTAGCAAAATATCACAGTCACACATATGCTTTTTCAATAGAAATTTAATAACAGTAATAATATTATTAATTAGTGGGCGCCATGAGCAAACTCTTTCGTTAACTTTGTAGCATTTTTTGTGCACTTTTAAACCGTAATAAAATTATTGCAGTTCACCGAGCCATATGTTCAGGAAATATTTTTTAAACATTTAAATTTTGATGTCATTTTAAAACATGAAAAATTAAATTTCAATTTAAATGTTTAAAAAAATCGTTTGTGAACTATTACTTCGGTTAACTTCAATAATTTTATTATGGTTAGAAAGAGCACAAAAAACGCAACAAAGTTAATGGAAAAGTTTGTCAATGGTACACGCAACTAGTAGTAATATAATTAACTTTAATATCTGAAGCTTGTTTCTGGGCTCAGCGTAGCCGCTGCTGGCCACTAACTTTAGGGCCCTAGGTTTAGTAGTCTTTGAAATTATTACGTGAATAAGATCGCCCTTCACTAAATTGAGGACCCTAAATGTAGTGTCACTTGACCCTAAAAAGGGACACTTTTTAGTGGAGCTTTGTGAATACGGCCCCAGGACTGCCCGGACAAACTGGTACACATTTTCGTTCTCCCTTGCGCCTTGTGCTCATTTATTCTTAACAATTAAGCTACGGTTAATTTTGTCATATCAACTGCATCCACAGGTTTTGAATTCTATAAACTTTCTAATTTAATACTCGACTCTACATATGTTCTATATGATGTTTATTGTTTTCAGGATGTTGCCTAGTTTTGAAAAATAATGGAATTTTTGCTTTTGTTGTAGGTGAACTTTTTTCCGCCTGTGCCAAAGAAGGTGGTATGCCTGGATACCCTGTCACCAAGGGAGGCCCTGGAAACCAGGAATCTCCTGGACTTCCCTGTAGAGACGCAGAAAAGGTTTCCACATTGAAGTCCCCCTGTCTTCCAACATTTGGCCATATTTTTGATCCCTTTTTTGACGCCGCTGTAGCCCGGAATTTTGCTGCATTCATGTTGGATTTGGAGTCTGGCTCACTTAAGGTGGTAGTACCACTAGCGGGATTTTCGACCTAATCATGGCATAAATGAAGCAAACATGACGAAACTAGTGGTGAAACACGTTTGGTTGGCAGGCTATCTTTGCATAAAATTTTGGTGTCTGAGAGTGCATAATTTGCTAGCTACCATCATGGCTTATCGCATGCGCAAATAATCAAAATTTTATTTAAGCCTTGTATCCTAAATTTGAATCTGCCGTGTGAAAGAGCATAAAAAGAGCTTTAAAATGATGTGCATATCTCTTCTGTACGTGGTTTCTATCAAAAGTTACAAGCGGTTGAAGCTGAATAGCTGAATATATAGCTTATATAGCTCAATTACGTTGACCGTTTGCACACATAATGTAAAGTAAAAACAGTATATCCGAAAATTAAATCTATTGGGTTTTAGCGGTTCTTTTGCGTTATTTATGTGCATTATTTAATAGAAAGCACTTTGCAGCTGCTTGAAAGCATAGGAAATTTCGAAAACCAAAGCAAACAATGAAAAATTACAGAATCTTTGTTTTTGATTTTCTCGTCACTCCTTCAGTCAAAATGGACCAAATTTTGCAAATATGTTTTGCATCAGCATACGCTCAGGCCGTTTCTTGGTTTTTGGAAAAACGCAATATTAAGCAAGATATAAATTTTACAAATTTCCTATGACCCGCTACGCTTCAAAGAACTTGCCCGACCCGCCGATTTTGGCGACACCCAACATAAATGTTCAAAAATTTCTCACAGCTGTTGTGTTCAATGAAAACATCTAAGCTTTTGCACAACAAGAGAAGACATATTGCACAGCATACGCATGGCATTAGGTTTGGTGTAGGCCTAACGGTTGGAGAGCACTGCTAGCTTAAGGAAGGGGTCGCTTTGGGTCAAAATCGATAGTCACGGATTTCGCACATTTTCACACACAAAATAGGTACATATGTATGTTCTCAAAAACAAGACAAAACATTGGAGTTCGAAACCAAACAGTGACAGAGATATTCAGCTATAAAGTTGAAAAACTTGAAAATCACTGTGATTTGCCCTCCAAGGTAGCGAAATTTGGGTCAACTAATATGGCAAATAAATTCTGTCGGCTGGCTAATATTTTAATGCTAATACGACTCCGGAATATCCATCCATTCGTTCACAGTGTATTCTTTAATTGTGAACTGAGCGTTTTTCAGCTAACTGTGCCCTCATACTTTAACTTGCTCTAACTTTCAGATGGTACATTTCGGACACATCTTTCATTAAAAAAGTTGTTCAGCTCATCAGTAGCTATCGAATGATACTAAATTTGTCTATATTTTGGAAATTTCCAAAATTGAGTTTTGTGACCTATAAGAGATCAAAGGTGCCGACACGACAGAAAAGTTCTACCTTGAGGCATTTGCCTTTACCATAATGTTAGGTAGGCATTGAGAGTTTTATGTGCCAATTTTGGTGACTTTCGAATCGCTAACGAGTGAGAAATTATTTAAAAAACGTGAAAATTGTGCAAAATGATGATTTTTGGTAAAATTAACCCATTTTGTGGCAAGTTTTTTGAGAGCACTAAAATGGTACAAATTTGAAACTACTGTCATAAGAATTCTGTTTATGTGTAGAGTGCAACGCAACTATCTAAAAGCGATTTCTGTAGCTTTTGCCAATCGTCCAGGAGAGGCGAAAATGTTTCGCTGGTCCTGTTTTTCGTGGTGCAAAAAGTACCAATTTTACAAAATTTTGACTTTGAAAAATCGCCAAAAATCCGACACTCAACAGAATTGTTCCAGAAGGGTTATTTGCACTCTCTGATATGTCCTTAACATGCACAACAAGGTTGTAGCAATGTATCTTGCATACAGCGAAAAATTTTTCTGCCACAAACCTTGTGAACCTGGCCGGCCGGCCGGGTGATGCAAACAGGCCGCCGGCCAACACCCGGCCGGCCGGCAGGGTCAAACAGGCCGGCCGGCCGGCCGGTCAAAAAAGGCCGGACGGTGCCATTTTTGCCCTATTTTTCGTGTATTTTGAATAATATTTAGCATTAATTGATGCATACAGTTACTCCTGGTTATGTATAACAGATAAAATCAAGTAATGTCCTTTTTCTGAAGACCGGCCGGCCGGCTGCTTCTGACCCAGCCGGCCGGCCAGCCGGCCGGCCGGATGGTCGGCATAGCGGGCCGGCCGGCCGCCCGGGTTTTCCTCGGCCGGCCAACAACTCTACCGTGTACCCGGTACTACCCGAAGCCCTATGTCGGGTAATTGCGACACTACCCGGGTACCAGTCTCTCGACAATACATGAATATTTGAAGGAAGTCGCTGTTTCGTTAATATTCTACATTGGTAGCACAAACAATCATGAATTTATATATGCTTTGTTAAATATCAGCAACCCAGAAAGGTAGAAATCAGTGTAGCAATCTAGTCTCGCCTCGCTGTTCGGGGAAGTGGCTTAGTGGAAGAGCATTTTACGCATCCTACTCAAGATCCTGAGCTCTCTATTTGTCTTTGTTTAGTACTTAGGACTTATATAAGTCATAATGTACTTTGTGCATTGTGCTTTTGTTTTGTGCTTTCGGATGTGCTTTTGATTGAATGTTGAGTCCAGTTCAACATTTTGAGAGCTGCTTTTGTGCTTAGCCAATCAAAAATCAAATTGCAATGTTTTGGATTGAAACAAGAGAAAGAGAATAGATAAACCAATAGAAACAAACAAGCAGATTATCCGAAGATTGTATGTGACGTGCTGCCGTACTGTAAAAGGTTTAAGGTTATAATTCAACTCGGTCCGGTTCCTACCAGTGTTGGCATCTGGGATGGGATCTGGGATCCCACGGGATCCCATGGGATCCCATGGGATGGGATGGGATGGGATTGAAAACTCATCCCATGTGGGATCAGTGGGATTTTGTGGGATCATTTTATCTTACAATGCTTTCAAACACCGTTTCCAAATTTTGAAAAAGTGCAATATTTTGATTAATTTGGCATAAAATGTCTGTTCAATTTCATGATTAGTTGTTGATGACTACCGGCAAAGCAAAACATGGAGTACTTTAAGATCCTGGTATCACTTTGTATAAGTGTAACCTTACATGCTCCAATGTTATGATGAAAGTTGATGAAACTTTCCAAATATGGTGCTCTTTTAACATTCTGGGACGAGTCCCGCATTTGTAGGTGAAAAGATGAAAATCTTTGGTTTTTGCCACTATTCTCTCATTTCGGTATCGATACACCTGATTGGTTGATACAAATAGAAATAGGTCACCGAAATGAAAATTTTTATTTTTACGACCTTTGAGTTATGTTAAGCTAGCAGTCAATCTAATTCTTATCCAATCATGAAAAATTTTTAGATCTCGGATTTCGTTCATTTTCACACTTAAACTAACCACATATGTCGTGCATATCAAGTTCAAATGTTGAGTTGTTTCGTTCAGTTCGTTCTGCCCGCAAGTTCGAGCCATCAACTGTGTGCATTGCAATTTGAATATGAGCGAGTACGACAGTTCTGCAGCCAATTGAAGCAAATTTTCGCAAGTCAACTTCAAGTTTTTATGAATCAATAAATGAATAAATTTGGTGAAATGCAGAAATATGCAATTTTAAAATATAGCCTGGTCGTAACCTGTCTGTAAAAATCAGCAATTTTCACAATTTTAGAGAAAAAATTTAATTTCTGCGCCAAAAATTTTCTACTGGCAAAGGATCCCAAGCATGGAAATGGTATCGTTGGAAACTTTATAGGTATATGTACTGTGCCAGTGTGGAATTAGAAATTTTAGTTAGGAGGACCTCTTGTTTTTGTAATATGCAGCTAAGCAAAACTTAATTATATACACTCATTTTTGAAATTTCGGCAGTTCGCTAACTTCCAAAATTAATTACAATTTGTTTAAACACCTAATTCAAAATTCTAATTCCACAGTGGCACAGTGTCTGTTTAAAGTTTTATAACTATAAAATGCTACCTGGTATCTTACGCCAGTTTCGAGATTTTTTTGGCGCAGAATTATATTACTGTAATATTACATATAAATTACACTTTCTATTTACTATTTCGACACAGCAAATCTCTGCTTTGGGGTGAATTTTTTCCTTAGTGCCACACCCCAGCTGCCATGAGGGATAGTGCCATACGAAATTTTGCTCTCAATAACCGAAGGAGTTGCTACTTAAATTTTATAAACTCGTTAAAATATCCCACTTAGCCAATAAAATTTGTAAAGATGAGTTAAATTGCAGATGGTCAAAACAATTTCCCCCTAAGTGGACCCCCTTAATTTAGTATAAGCCCAAAATGATTTTGGAGGTCAAAAATGGTCATTTTGAGGAAATCGGTTTTGTAAAGATTACTATCAAGTCTTACGAAAAATTTGGATTTATTTATACTCAATCGATTTAATCTATTGATTTAGTTTCTACTCAATTTATACAATCTAATTGCATATTTTATTAATGCCTATTAGTTGGAATTCGTTGCTTTAAGCTAAACACCCATTTGGCAAAACTGCGATTATTTTGTTTTAAGCATCAATTTCTCAAAAAATACCCCATGGTTAGTGTAAGCATTCGGATTAAAATGGAAATGAAAATGAAAAGGATGAAAATTTGCAATATTGCGGAGGGACTTCTTTGACTTGAACTTCACCAGCTGCTGGATACTCAATGCGAAGCTGCAAAATTTCGTGTCATCGCACATCTGGCTGATTTTCTGGAGTATTAAGAGCTGGTGAGCCAAATCTATAAATTTCCCTCTACACACATGTCCTTCATGAAATGTCACAAAATGAAATTCTGCCCGATTTTACAGTTTTGAGAAATCGATACTCAGAGTTTGACAGTCTATATTTAGTTAGTATGTCAAAACATTTTCTGGTTTTTTGAAAATTTTGCTTTTTGTATTTAGTGATTATAAGCTTGAAAACGATGTGTCAAATATTTCCAATTCGCAAAATTGCAAACGTTTATTGCGTTTCAAAATTCCACTCACAAAAGATACCACGACCTTAAGACCTTATGCCAATATTAAAATTTCAATGCTACAGCGATTGTAAGATCAAATACTGCAAGTGGGATTATATGGGATTAGAAAAGCAAGTTCAGACAAATGAGATGGGATGGGACGGTGAATTTGAAAGTCTAGTGGGATGGGATGGGATGGGATTGGAGAATTCGTCCCATTTGCCAACTCTGGTTCCTACCATTTAATATAGCGTTAAGTACTAGTACTCGGTCTCAGTGACTTGTCTAGTCTGCGACTTCTGCACAAGTATCATCCATCGCAGCATAGTTTTTACTTACTTACCCAGAAGAGGAGAAATAAATAAGCTATTTCCTTCTACTGTATTATGAGTTATGACTCTGGTTCTAAAGCATACAGGTTCGCATGATTTCACGAATCTTAACCAGCAGGTAACACACAAAATTTTATTTCCTTCCAGCAAGTGTCTAGTAATCTCTGTACGTTAACGTTGGGCGAGTAAAACTGACAAAAACGCGCAGACCAAGCAAAGGACAACTATGATCGAAACAAATAGAGTCCCGGAAGAAAACGTTTTTGCATATTCTTTGAACTTTGACAATCCATTTCTCTTGTTCAAATCCGTGGTTTTTGGTTTTGCAGGTATACATCGGTGAGTGGCAAAGAAAGCAGCCTTCTCAACGGAGAATACGGAAAACCATTCCGAGCAAACGGAACAGGATAGAAGGGCAGGAGCCCGTAGACCCCAACACGGAAAACACTGACAATCGAACTGTTTTTTATGTCCATCCTGACTCAAGTAACACGCTGAGGGCAAAATTGACAGTAGATTTCCTAGCTTTGAGGCTGGAAGGTTTACAGCAGACATAATGGCAGGATCGGCAAACACTTTCGCCGTTAACCTCATATAATTCTCGGGAAACCGCTTCTTCGTTTCGATGAACATTTCAGTGATAACCTGCGGCCATCCATATTTCAGACTCAGAAGCACGCACTCCCAAAATCGATCCGGACACCTCATCCACGATGATTCCACAAAACACTTGATTCGATTCACCAACATCGCCACGTCGTATTTGTCAGCGAATCGAACAGCCGTCCAAATGGAATCCGCTAAAACCGAAAAACAACTTGACCAGCCTGAGATTCATAAAAAATCATCAGCTAACGAATTTCTTTCTTTCTAAGACCCTCTCCTTATTAGTTTCTGCAATTTCTCATCTTTGCGGAAAAAAATTAAATTAAAGATATAAATATTCATATCTCCATAGAAGAGCAAGTAAATTAAATGTATTACAAATAGAATGAAAATCAACAGTCTATTCCAGAATGAAGTAAACGGAACATAAACTCGCTTGACGAATCTTAACAAAACGATGAATTTAATTTGAAAGTGTTACTTATTTAACTTAAAATTTGCTTTATTTCGAAACTATGTACTACAGTTCTAAAAACCCACCAGTAACTTCAGTAATAGGTGTCGGAGTCAGAATGGCCAGGATATTTTCTATTTCTTGTGGCGAATAGTCGGAGATTTTAACTCGACGAGTTCTCTTCTCAACGGAATCCAAATCACCAAAAAACGTATTTTGAAACACCGGACTGTAGGCGGCCAAGATTGTGGCATTGAAATGCAATTCCACATTATCAACTTCGATAATCATGTCATCGGTGGCTATTTTTTCACGGAAAGTACGACATTCGGCCATTTTCGGGTGGAAAATTTTTTTGGTGACGGTAAAGAAGCAGGTATCGGCTTAAAGTGATCAGCGATAGATAATCTGAAAATATAACAATTTCAATATTTTATGAATTTAGTGTGAACTTATTATTCCTTTGTATACTACACGTTTAAAGATCGGAATCTGAAAGAATTGGACCCGGATGTCTTTTCAGTTCAAGTTTGAATACAATCTTTTGTGGACAAATGTCCTTCGTCTCGAGAGCATTCAAGAGCATCCGGCCACTCCGAAATCAAGCCTCCATAAAAAATCTTAGACTACTCTGTACCGCTGAACTTATAAAATCGAAACAATTCTTATAACAGTGAGCTCAAAAATCGATATACTCTACATATAATTTTGTTATACATAAGCAAGTAGCGGAACAAAATCACGACTAACGTAAAATTTAGTTGAACGAAAATAATTTCATGTGCTACAGTAAGGGAATACCTTTCGCAGTTTGATTGCATGAAGTGGGCTTGTGTTTGCTTTCTCCATTCTCTCCCTCCTTTGACATATTATTGATGTATGGGCTAATTCTGAGTTTCAATGTGAAGTGTTCTTTGGCAAGGAGATTAACTAAAACCTGTATCGGAGTGAGGACCAGCACCGTGTGTCCAAAAACTAAATCAATTTCAGGATCTGCCTCAGAGTGGATACCGGATCACTCCTGAGCTTGTTATTTTTCCGGGTCATATATAATTTAAAGGTCGAACAATTAGCAAAATTAGATAATGATTATAGATCACTTACTGTTTCCTTCCACTTTTTATACTGGTTTCAAGAGATAATCTGAACTGAACTGAACACTAAACCCACCTCTAGCCTCTACCTTTCCTGAAGTCAGAATTCGCCTCTGAACATCGATTCGCTCATGTTCTAAACACAGGGTTCATCCCTTCACCTGATCATAAAGTTGGAAGTTGGAACGCGGTAATGTTTTTAAAAGCTCAATCGCTGAACCCGATTCGCCTTGTATTCCACGCAGCCATACATGGCTAGTGATCTCTCAGGCACGGAAACTGAAATCAGGTCTCAGGTTGTACAGTTTTCAGTTTCAGTAACTGAAAGTGAAACTGAAGCTTAAGCTTATTTATGTGGAGACTTAAAAAGGAATGAAACTAGTTTGAGCAAAGATTTGAAGCTCTGACTGACTGAGAATAATTCTGGTCCCTCCTCAATATATACAAGAATATTTGAAGGTTTTATAAGCGTCTATTCCGTTAATAGTTTCTACAGTGGTAGCATACATAATAATCAATTTGTGCTTAAGATTATTTCTGATGGCTAGAAACTGTAGTTTTTGAATGAGCTGAGCAGAAGCTGAACTCCGCCTAAAACCGAAGTTATGAGGTGTTTCCGACCTGCTGAAACATAAACTGAAACCAGGTATTTTCGTCTCCCGACTGAAACTGTATCTTGGAGCCTTTCCAGGAAAGAGTAGAATAGAGTTAAAATTAACTGTTTCATTGTTCTAAACTCCACTCAAACTTGAGTTCCTCTCTTTTAACACTTTCATGAAAAGGATCGAATTCTACCTAGCCCAATTAGCAGGGATAAATAATCCAATATGAATTGTTGTGTGGCTCATCCTTAACGTTCCTATTGACAATTCGTCGGACGATTCTTTGCATGCCAACTTCTCTCTAAATTACTATAACTGGTGATTGTTCACCGCCAAAAGCAGTCTTCTTCGCCACACCATTCAAATACAACCACAGTTGCGGATTTGCAGATCTCCTCGGAACCGAACGTGCTCATTCTAATATTCTATGATAATGTTCTTTCTTGCTTAGTATTCACCAGTACTATAATAACAAATACTGCATCCTATGGAATGAATGGCTGATACCGAATCCAGAATCCACTACGGCTCGTGAATATCAGATTGTCTGTCTTCTGAGATGGCAAACCTGACCAACTACAAAACAGAGGGATCGATGCCAAGTTTATTGATAAACGACCAAATTTTAAAGCAAACAAATAAGAATGAACAAGGTTATGTTATGAACAATTATAAAAAAGAACATAGCAGAACGTAAGTATAAAGGAAATAACAGCAGAAGAGCAACAACACAAGTTTTTCTATTCCTCCTTTCCGTCAGCGTATCACAAACTTAAAACAAAGCAGCAAGCTTTTTGCTTAGGATCACTCTAAGTGTAAATTCAGCAACACTAAAAAGCGAAATCCAGAGTAATAGAGTAATCAACCTAACGGGTTCTTGTTATGTTAAGTCATTCTCCTCGTCTTTTCAAAACTTTAAACAACTATTTTGTCCACTAATGACTATGATCGCTGTTTTGACTGAACGGTTGCGATTGAAATATGCACTGGGACTATTCCAGTGGCTTGGGTGGCTGGCTTTTTCCTAGGCAAAAATTTCTGGGGGGGGTCCCCCCCAGCTCTGGGAGGGCTCGGATTTCTGGGGGGGGAAGAAAAATTTTTCAAAAAATGCCTAAAAATAGCTATTTTTTTGCTGCTGAGCTAAAAAATAAACTATTTTTAACTTAAATTTAAGCTTAAAATAGCTAAAAATGCTTAAAAATGGGTAAAAATCCGGCGAAGCCGGAAAAATTTTTCAAAATTTACCATGAAAGCTCTATTTTTCCGGGCATTTTAGAGTTCTGGGGGGGGGGAAGGCCCGAATCCTGGGGGGGGATTCTGGGGGGCGACCCAAGTCGGGGGAGGGGGGAGCGAATTGCTGGCGGGGGCCCCCACCCCCCCCCGGTAGGAAAAACCCAGGGTGGTCCCCCATAAGCGACCCCCCTCCCAAAACCAGAGGGTGTCCCTTTTGGTAGCAAATTTTGTCCTGAAAAGTTCACTCAGAATGCCAAATTTTCAAAACATTTTTCAAAACAGCCTCCTAGGAGATTTTTTGCTCAATTTTTGCGTTTTGACCGTTAAATCTGCCTATTTTTTGCAATGAAAATTGACTGACTTCCTCAGTCCTGTGCTAAAAATAACGTTATTTTAGCATTTTTAATTTTAATTTTCGCCCCCAATCCAAGAAAAATCCCTAGAATAAGCCCAGATGTATAAAACTATATTACATATTTTGCGCGAAAACATTACACAAGACGTATCCACATTGTAGATTTCAAATTTATTTGCAAAAGCCTAGATTAGGCGTAGCCAGGAGAGGCGGATAGGCGCGTATTCAGGAGGGGCAGAAATGGGGGGAATCCCCCTGAAACAGTGGACCTCAGGATTTTTTCCGTGCAATGTGTAAAACGCCCATTTTTCAAATAATTCTTGCGCCTGCGCCTTCTTTCACAGCCTAAAATGAGGACCTATGCCTAATTTCGTGTACTTTGACCAGCTTCTGCATTATTTGGGTGCATGATCACGTGCTGGGCCTTAAGTATTTTTTAATTTCAAAGAATGTTCTGTAAAAATTCCATAAGTTCACGACATTGAAAAATTTCTCAGCTTCCGAAACTCTCAGAAACATTTTTTCATTCCCCCCGCCCCCGAAATATTTTTCTGGTTGCGCTTGTGGCCCAGATCAACAAAACTGAACAGAACAAGTTCTCAAATAAACTAAACACAGAAGTGAGTGTCAGTTGGAAACTGTCCGTTAATATAACGTTATATACGCTATATGTACACGTTATAGGATTCCTTGCAGGTTATTAGCAAATGAATGAGCTGTTGTTCCATTACTTCCATTCCTTTACCGTCGCTCTAGCACCCAAACATCGGTGACAGGCAAATGCAGCAATCTGTTCATTTGAGTTAACTCCAAATGTCTTCAAACACGCAGAACAGGAAAAACATTCACCGCTATTATTCCAACACCCAAAACACTTGCATTTATTAGAATTTTTATGATCCGATGCGCTAACCCGACATACCGTAGCCAACATTGCCAGCAGATTTCCAAATTTTCCAGTTGGAAGGTTCAATGCAGACATCATGGCGGAATTAGTAAACACTTTTCCGTTAGACTATTAAACATCTGCGGAAATTGCTTGCGAATTTCAGCAATCACAGTCGAGATGACCTGGGGCCAATCATATTTCACACCCAGAAGTATGCATTCCCAAAATCGATCCGGACATCTCATCCAACGCATTTCCACAAAACACTTGATTCGGTCCACCAACATCGCCACATCATATTTGTCGGCAAATCGAACAAGAGTCCAAATGGAATCCTCTGAACTACAGGACAGGCGAAGATACGAGATAGGATTTAGTTTTGTCTGTACTTACGGCGGGGTATCCTGCCATCGAAATAACATTTTCGGGGACGGCAAGAGTTTATAATAGGAAGAGAGAGACACTCAGCTCTGCCTAATAGAATTAGCTTGCAATATGATTGAAACATTAAGGCCGAAAACTCGGCGGGGGCTTCCAGCATATTGCAAGCTTACTCTATTAGGAAGAGCTGTGTGTCCTGGGTTTTCTCCAGGCCAAAAAAGTGGGGGAAGAGGCTTAGCCCCCCCCCCCCGAAATTTCGGCCTTAATGTTTCGATCATATTGCAAGCTTATTCTATTAGGCAGAGTTGAGTGTCTTACTCTTCCTATTATAAACTCTTGCCGTCCCCGAAAATGTTACAGTACAGCTCATTTCAAAGTGCGTTTGAGGCGAAGTCCCAAATCTGGCGAAATGTCGCGAAATTGGCGAAATTTCGCTTAAAAATTCGCGAAATCTTCCAAAATCTTAGAGAAATGTCGCCAAAAATTAACGACATTTCGCGAAAAATGTCGCGTAATTTGCTTTTGCGACATCGCTTCAAACTCACTTTGAAACGAGCTGTACTGTATTTCGATGGCAGGATAAGCCGCAAGTATATACAGATAAAGCTTACCACTTTCCTATTATACCTAAACTCTTGGAGACCGCCTATATACCTGACAGTTGACACCAGACACCGAAACGATAGAACACCCGAATAAGTTCAAGATATTCTGACAAGTTCAACAACAGTAATGGGGTGTCGGTGCTTATCTCTGGATTTATATATATATACAGCACGAAGCCTGGACTGATAATTTGAATGTTGACATCTGAGCAGGGGAGCAGCCCTTCATCAGGCATTATATACCGTCTGCTGTTACCTTCCCACCGCACCGAAGTGGTGCCCATTTTCCGACCAGTTAAGGACAGGACGAATAGCTGGGTTTGATACAGTTCACGGTTAACCAATATATTATATACATACTTAATCCGCGGTTCAAGGGGCTTTGAGAAAGCTTCGCGGCTGCGCGGATTCGAACCCCTAAATCATGAACGCCGTAATTACTCGGCCATAATTAACTAGCAGAGGAAGAGGAAGAATGTACCGAGAAAGGAAGGGTTGAACAAAGAGACAACAGTTACTACACATGACTAATTTTGCAAAAACACTGCGAAGTTGGAGTGAACCAGAAGGTCCGGAGTATCCTTTCCATTCCACTGGTTCACGGTAAAAGGGAAGTAGAAAAGAAATTAATAGAAATGAAAAAGTACAAATAATTTTAGACCAATATTACCGTTAGGGACCTGTCCTAGGGGGAAAAACCGGCAGCCTATTCATATGCCCATCCAAAAATGCCCATCTAAAGAAAAGCAGACGGACCAGGGAATTTAACGTATGAACAATTCACTTACGTGTTGTAAATGCTAAAATTTCAGATTACGGTAGAGCTTTATTTTACTCGAGACATTCTACTAAGCGAAAAAGTTTGAGTTTAGCTGCAGGTAGAAGTACGGGTTGTTGTACACATAACATCCCTCTACTAACTAACATACATATAACTATAATATAATAGGTATACACATGGGTGGGCTACGTGCATTGCAACTACAGTTATTATAGCTACAACTATAACGCTAATTAGTATACAGTATACTTGCGTAAGGTAGCTATTACACTTAGAGCTTAGGTAGACATTTTTGGTTTGATCGTTATTATGTAGATAGGTCTCCATACAGTATCATGTCTCCATTATTGTAGTTTTTTGTGCAAAAGCCTTCATGCACATGCCCACAACGGTTGCTTTCAATGTTATGCCGTTATATTCGTATATCGCCACATCTCCTCTCTTTAAATGAACCCGAATTTACGTAGTTATTTTTGTTGTCTGTTGTAATAAGTTTCGGTAAAACTCTCTAATGATCTGGTATCTCTGAAGATTTCATATGTATATTTTGAAATTATCACGAGGGCGAAATATTCCACTATAAGCATAAAGTGTCTCCATATTTTAATCTCCAGTTAGATGATTCCGGGAACAGCAACCCTCGCCCGTCGCCCACTTTCCATCCAGACGGGCCGATGGTCAGAACCCGCTTTTATCTGTTTTGCCTTCACTGCATTAGCCCGCCTGCCCGCCAACCCGTCTCACCGTGTTGAAGATAGTATTTTGAGGCGGGTTTTGCAGGCGGGTTAACTTTTCGAACCCGTTTGTAGATTTTTAAAGTTTTACGTGAATTCTTAGAATTGTGTCGCCATAAGTGCAAAATGGCGTTCTGCCGTCTTTTTTTGTTTACTGAAACGTACTGTATACTCAAAGTCGTGATTTTTGCATATTCACAGCATGTGAATTGCGAATTACCCGATGTCTAGTTAGTACTACTGTTTATGCTGAAAAGGATCTACCAAATTTGCAGCGTTTGTGCATTACCCTTATTAATCTACGGATTTCAAATATATATATATATCTTTATCCTTTTTAAGCAGTGAAACGTAGAGGACCTGCGTTCTTTTCCACTTAATTTAGTTTGAGCAAGAGTACATAATGATAATAGTATGCCACTAGGCAAGCTCTATGTTATCAGAGCAAAAACTATGCTCTGCACCCTAACGGCCCACCCCCCCCGCAAATCAGACCCATCACTTCAAAGAATTTTGAGCGCAATGTTTGTGATCTAAAGCTCGAAGCAGGCACAAAATTCGCGCACGCACTCCTTGTGTTTTCGAGCTTAATTAAGCACATAAACATAGAGCGAGTGAGCGTATCCCCATTTCGACTAGGTACTGATTTGCGGGGGGTCACTAGGGTCTGATTTGCGGGGGGGGGCGTTAGTGTGCAGAGCATAGTTTTTGCTCTGATAACATGGAGCTTGCCTAGTGGCATACTCTTATCATTATGTACTCTTGGTTTGAGTAACGAACTGTGATGAGGTATAGCAAACAGCTTACTTTGTATGTATTTTCTAGCTACACCTATGATGACAATATAATTTCCATAACTGACGGTTATCTTTCCTTTACCAAACCACTCAAAACTTAGCCAATAATTAATTAATCTGAACTGAATATTAAATTTGAGATGAATTCGTCAAGTTTTCAGATATAGATAAAACATTAAGAGATAGCTGACTTGGCGGTGGTGAGATTGTTCAACTTGATCCAGGAAGGATCTTTTTATGAAGAAAATATTTGGAGTCATTATCAATTAATTAAAATAATTGTTTATAATAAAACTTTTTATAATTATTAAAACTTAAGCTTCATGAAACTCTTCCTCTTGTCATGAGAATACCGAAAACGCCAAAACTGGCTCATATTATGGCTCCCATCAAGAAGCCCAGAGGCTTAAGGGAGGTCTATGTCATGCATTTTTTCAACATTCTCAGCTTCGCTGATTTTTGCATATTTTATTGTCCAAACAGTATATTTTAACGAGTTTTTAAAATTAAAGTCCTAAGACTTACGGTTTGAGAAATTCAACCTCAAAATTGACATCACATCACAAAGGAATTTAGAAAAGTTGTCATCTTTTTTCGGTGCACCAAAAAGTCTCTCGACAAACTTAAATGAATCTGAACATACATATACATCAATTACTGCCAAAACACTAAACTGTATCACTGTCAAATTAGAATTTTGATTTTTGAAGATTTAAGATTTGATAGCAAGTCAAATTTGGAAAATTTCGTGAAAAGATGGCAACTTTTCTAATTTCCTATGTTTAATACATGAGATCTCAAATTTGAGGTGAAATTACTCAAAACTTATTTTAGATTTAAGATTAATTTTAACAAAGTCGTTGAAGTATACCGCTTGGACAATAAAATATGTAAAAATCAGAAACATAAAAGAAAGCAGAAAAACTGACCCCAAGTGGGTGCACGCTTGCCTTAAGGGGTGGTTACACTTGGCAATCTTGTGACAACGCGTTGTGGCAACACGTTGTTACAAGACTGTCAATTGTAACCACGGCTTTCAACTTTGCTAACTTCGTTCTATTTCATCTTCTTATTACAGAAGAATTTTGATGATGTCAGTTAAGTCCTCCCAAAGAAAATTTGGAAAATTCAACAGCTTATTTCCGACTGACTGAACATTTGAACGTTATATTTATATCATTGGAAAGCCCTTGATTGATTCGTTACTCTGATGCTACAAATTATTTTTGCTTTAACTTCTTGCTGTTTTTTTGAAAAGTATCGCTAAAATCGACCAAACCATCGATTTATCTCAAATTTTGACAAGCAAAATTTTATAGCAACATGTTCCGGACAACTGGCTTGCAGCACCAGAAGCAGTTCTAATGATATAAGTATTATATTATAATGTTGGCTCAGTCGCCGACAGTGAGCAGCTGAATTGTCTAACTTTTGCTTGCGGGGACTTATACTTGACTTGATCCAAAGAATTATAGGCACTTGCAAACGACAGCTATTACCAATCCAAGAAATCGAGACTGAGTAAGACTTAAACGCTGCCAAGAGCAAACATACAGCCATACTCTGAAGCAATACAGAGAAATGAACCAATTGTACTATTGAAATTTTATTAACAATTACAGCCGTCAGCTATGAAAGCAAAAAGTGTTGCAGATTTCAGCAGTACATCTCCGAAAGGGTCTTGCAGATTACAACACATTGTTGTACAATGCTTTGCTTTATGCATACATGTGCATTGCGCTGAAAGAAACGAGGATTGCAGAAATGTGCAACTTAACAAAAACTTGTTATTGAGGATTGCAGACGTCTGAAACTTTACAAAAACTTGTTATTGAGGATTGCAGACGTCTGAAACTTAACAAAAAACTTGTTATTTTGAAGTCTGAGTTTTCTTGAACAGAGCTAAAGGTTGTACGAGCTACAGTATATATATATACCTAAACCAAAAATTGTATGTATCTGGCAATGAAATTTTGAGATGAGAAACAGTCAACTAAACAACCTTTTATAAATGAGATTAGTCATGTAACTCAATTTGAGCGAATGGCATAGCTAGCCAGCGAATGCTGTGAGACCTGAAATGCTGTCAAAACAAAACGTCAAAAATTTTGTTTTCGAATAATGCAAAAACTTTGACATTGGCATTTTTGAGACATCCCTCCAAAATAAAGTTCTCAGTATAGCGAATCAGAAAGGTGCGCGGTAGTGGTTTGTTGTTTGAGAACGGCCGCTATGCCGACAGTTGACCGCTCGGCAGGACCGTTGGCCTGACCTTGGCCGTCCAGCCAACGGCCGGCAGCTCAGGCCGTCGGCCGACGGCTGCTTTTGGCCGGCCGACGGTCGAACAGTGCTGTCACGAATAAAAAGTGTTTCTTCTACGTATGAGATTATCTAAAATACTAACTCCGCAATATTTTCGTCTGGATACTCTGGACGGCAAATTTGTACGATGATTGCAAACTGATTCTGGTCCCTTTAAATCTGACCTTCAACCATTGCAATTTCTATATTCTGTAAGCTTCTAAAAGAAGCTGAAGTTGTTATCAGTGAAAACTGGAAAACTAACCTTACCGTTTCTTATGACACTTCAGCATTTAGTTTGAGTGTTTCATATGACACGTTTTTGTGTTCTCCTGTTTGAGTGGATGGTATGTCGCTGTAGTAGCTGAAACTTGTTTATTGGGTGGTTTTGTCGATTTTTGTCTGTAATTGGCAGGCGTAGAAAGTAAATAAATAAGATGTAGGAGTAAATAGTGTGAAGAAAGCGGATAACAATAGAGGTGTAATCGAGATTTCAATGGATGATATGTCGCTGTACGAGACGAGCTAAAATGCATGTGTTGTTTTGTTTTGTTAAATTTTATTTGGAATTGCTAGGAGTTAAACTAGACAAACATGCCCTCTTTGGCCCTATTTCTTTAAAGATTAAAGGGATTAGATTAAAATTAATCCGCATTAAAGAAATTGCACCTCGGATTAAACGGATTAAAATTTAATCTAGCTAGTTAAACGAGTTATAATTTAATTTTATCCTATTTCTTTAATGCACCTATGATTAAAATTTTAATATAATCATGTTTCTTTATTCACACTTCGGATTAAAAAAATCAACGAGTTAATTTTAATCCGTTTAATCCAGCATTAAAGAAATAGCAATTAAAGTTTTCATCCGGCTGATTTTTAATCCGTTCAATCCGACCATTTTAATCTTTAAAGACATATACCCTTTGTCTAATAGTAGAACTATAAACGATATTTAAATTAAGGGGGGGCCCGACTTTGTCCGATTGGCCTACTTTTTGGCGAAGTTAAAGAGCGTGGGTGTGGTCAAAAAATACGTCGTTGGTTCTTAGCTGCCTTCCAGCCATGTGCAGTCGTCGGGTTTATGTGCCTGACCCCCCCCCTTTTTCACAACTACCAACATAATTAATTAAGAATTCCTCTTGGCTGCAAGACCCTAGTTTCAAGGTTGCCATTTGCCAAAATGATTTGGCACATGTGCCCTTATCTGCAGAAAAATACTAGACGTCTTTATCTTATCTGCATCTAAGGGAATTACTCTTCAAAGTTGAAGTATCGTCAAAGATTTAAAATTTTTTGGCTAACGAAAGGAAAATCTTATAACTGGTGCGAGCTATAAGGCTGTAATTGTAAAAGGAGGCCCTATAGCAGTACTCATTTGTGCCAAATGGCAAGAAATTCTGCCAGGTGAAAAAATTTTTATGTCAACTTTAATCTTCAAAAATTGCCAAAATCGCCTTTTTGGGCAATGGTACCCCAAAAATCGAAAAATTCAAATTTTTTGAAATTGAATTTTTTGAGATATATATTTGAACTCAGCGAAGTCGAAAACACGCCCACAAAAGAATTCAGCTCGATTAGTGAAGGTTTGCGACTTCTATGACTGCAGAAAGGCTCTACACAGGATCCGACAGATTGAAAATGGCGGTTTCGGCAATTTTTGAAGATTAAAGTTGACATAAAAATTTTTTACGCTGCGGAATTTCTTGCCATTTGGCACAAATGAGTACTCCTATAGGGTCTCCTTTTATGCCAAATTACAGCCTTATAGCTCGCAGCAGTAATGAAATATTCCTTTCGTTAGCCAAACATTTTTAATTTTTTGACGAAACTTCAATTTTGATGAGTAATTCCCTTAGATGCAGACAAGATAGAGACGTCTAGTATTTTTCTGCAGATAGGAGCACATGTGCCAAATCGTTTTGCCAAACGACAACCTTGAAGCTAGGGTCTTGCAGCCAGCAGAAATTTTTAATTAATTATGTTGGTAGTTGTGAAAAAGGGGGGGGGGGGTCGGGCATATAAACCCGACGACTGCACATGGCTGGAAGGCAGCTAAGAACCAACGACCAAGTATTTTTTGACCACACCCATGCTCTATATTTTCACCGAAAGGTAGGCCAATCGGACAAATTCGGGGCACCCCCATTTTAGTCGCCCCCCCTTAAGTGGGTGAGTCGGGGGCAACGTGTTTATCGAGGAAGAATTGCGGATAAGGATGTGACAAAAAGTTTTCTATTTTAAATTGTGGGTTTTTCGAAGAAGGCACGTATTATGAATTCGATTTTTCGGTTTTCCTTGGCAAAGCTATCTGCAGTTAATGCTGCTACCTTGATGAGAGTTGAGACATCGAATCAGAGAAATTTGAAAAATATTACTTTCGTGTACAAGCAATTTTAGTGACATTTTAACAGAAAAAGGTACCTACCTACAGGGATGACTCCAACATGTGCAGGAGGCGAAATTGGGGGGCGCCACACAAACGCCGCCGAACTTTTGCTTCCACCTGTAAAATCCCCCAAGCACTTGTATGGATGACACTGTGCACACAGTACCAAGAGTGCATAATGGATAAGAGTGTGGCAGGTGGCAGGATTTTTGTTATCAGCCGCCAGTTACATGCTCTGGACGCTAACGGCCCACTCCCCACAAACGTGTACCTAGACCCCAAAAATGTGTACCCAGTACACTTTTCTGTACGCTCACTCGCCGTGTCTGAGAGGTGCATTCATAGTCGCAAGCAGACGAGTGTAAGCAAGCATCTGCATGCATTGGTGTCCATGAATATGTTACAGTTAATTTTAAGCGGTTAAAAATGGCACGTTTTCAATCTGAAGCGTCGACGTGCGCCTCTAAGCATTCACGACTACGAATGCATCTTAAAGCTCGAAAATGCGTGCATTTGTGTCTGCTTTGACCTTCAGAACCCAAAGGTAGAGCTGATAGAGAGCTTGACTGCTTTCATACTCTTATATATTATGTACTCTTGATAAAATAGACACGTACATAATTTGTGCAAGCTATGGCCACCTTAACACAAGAATCAGACAGAACCCTAGATAGTGATCGCTGATTTTTCACCATTGTCCTGCACATCGACGGTAAACAACGTGTACAGCAAACAATTTAAGCCACCTCGAGACAGATTTCGCCCTGGGGGTTGTGATTTAGCAGTTTTATTGTGCAATCTCTGCTTGACCCCAATTCTACCAGACTGATCCTACCCATTGTAATCTAATTAGGTTTATAACCTATACAAACAGAAAATTAAATCAATATAATACTTGTTCCAACTTCCGTTAGAATCACCAGCCTCCAGTCAAACGGATCTGTTGCGCACCCCACCTCAGCCAGAACGTTTGAGTTTTTGACCAATAATTTAAAATTTTTTTAAATATTTGGGTGCATACTGGGGGCTAATAAACTAAAATTTAAACCATACAAAAATCAAAATATATCTACAGAATACCACAATGTACTTTTATCTCAAGCAAGTTTCCAATCAAACCTTAACAACTAAATAGACCCTCAGCAAAGCACTACTTGCACTATTATAATAATCTACACGAATTACCCTCATTTAATACCACAATAAAAACATGTCTAAATTCCAACCGCTTACTCTGAAAACACAAGAAAGCTACCACTAACAACACGCCAAACTGCTCCTTCCATACATACACAACTCCAGCATTCCTATATTCAGAAACCTGTAATGCATAAGTGCACTACACTTACCAC
>JASAND010025636.1:0-32658 GCA_030248195.1 Trissonchulus latispiculum
TTAGTTTCGCTCTCTATGACCTATCCAATGGCTGGGGGCACCTGATGGTGGTGGGCCCTACCGTGGCGCAACTCCAACTTTAACCTCTTCTACAGAAATATCTACAGTGAGCAGGTCTCTCTTATTTGGGATTTGGGCTGGGGCGCGACGACCCCCCCCCCCGTGGGAGATCGGCCCCCGTCATCCTGTTTTCTGATAAACCCTTGTGACTCTCGCATTTTCTGATGCAAAATCAATTGCGTTTTGAGAACTATTCTGAACCCCACGTAGCCACGCCCCCCCCCGGTGGGGATTTCGGCCCCCTTCTTCCTGTTTTCCGGAAAAAGCTTTTCTAAACGTGTTCTGATGCAGAAACAATAGCGTTTTTCAAATTTTCCGGTGGAGTTCAGCCCCGTCTTCCTGTTTTCCCGGAAAACCTTTTTCTAAACGTTTCTGGATGCAGAAACAATAGCGGTTTTTTTCAATTTTTCCGTATCCCACGCACCGTGACGACCCCCCGTGGGGAGTTCGGCCCCCCGTCATCCTGTTTTCCGATACTCTCTGTAAACGTTTTTCTGGTGCACAAGAATTGCGTTTTTTCAAATTTTCCGTATCCCACGCACCGCGACGATCCGTCGGTGGGAAGTGTCGACCTTCCGTCATCCAGTTTCCTGATAACCCCTCTGTAACGTTTTCTGGTGCCCGTAGATACTGTGTGCGGCTTTTTCAAATTTTCCGTATCCACGCACCGCGACGACCCCCCCCCCCCGCGGTGGAAGTTCCTGGCCCCTCCGTCATCCTGTTTCCGATAACCCCTCTGTAAACGTTTTCTGATGCAGAAACAATTGCGTTTTACAAATATTCTGAACCCCCACGTACCGCGACGACCCCCCCCCCCCCCGGTGGATTTCTGCCCCCCCCGTCTTCCTGCAACTTTTCCGAAAACTTTTTCTAAACATCTCACGCAGAAACAATAGCGTTTTTAAATTTCCCGCACCCCACGCACCGCGCCGACCCCCCCCCCCCCCGTAGGAGTCCGCCCCCCGTCGACCGGTTTTCTGATAACCCCTCTGTAAACGTTTGGTGGTGCAGATACAATTGCGTTTTTTCAAATTTTCCGTACCCCACGCACCGCGACGACCCCCCCCCCCCCGGTGGAAATTCGGCCCCCCGCCATCCTGGTTTCCGATAACCCCTCTGTAAACGTGTTCTGATGCAGAGACAATAGCGTTTTTCAAATTTTGCGAACCCCACGCACCGCGACGACCCCCCCCCCCGGTCTGGCTTATCCCTTGGCAATTTTTTATGGGGGCTTCTTTTGGGGGGGCCCTCCATCGATGGGGGGCTCACCCAAAGTGGGGGGCATATTTTAGAAATTTTTTTCAATGGTGGTTTTGAAAATAACTTGCTAAAAATCGCTAAAAAACGACTAATTTTAGGTGTTTTTTAAGCTAGCGAAAATTTAGTCGTAAAAATCCGTGGGCGGGGCCGGAAAATTTATCAGGTAGTGCGCGTTAGCGCACTACCTAGAATAGGGAAATTTGCACGTTGTGCGCCTTATTGGAAACTGTTTTTTTTAATAACTCACGGAGGAGTGGACCGATCGGGCTCAAACTCGCTATGTGAAGAGCCCGTGGGCAGGGGTACATGCTGTGAAAATTTCAGCCGAATCGGTCGAGCCAATCTCGAGATATGCA
This sequence comes from Trissonchulus latispiculum, assembly GCA_030248195.1. Lineage (NCBI taxonomy): Eukaryota > Metazoa > Nematoda > Enoplea > Enoplida > Ironidae > Trissonchulus > Trissonchulus latispiculum. Next base: position 1,677 of record JASAND010025636.1, read on the forward strand.
AATTAGGTCCTTTTGCCGTTACACAGTTTTCTCCATTTTTTCCCCCCCACCCTAGAGGTCGGAGGACAAAAAATTCCTATAAACTTTTGCTATTTTTGTGGATAGAAACCCCCGAATTTCTGGGCGAATTTTTCTTTTCGCGCTAAGACCCCCCCAGAGGTCTGTGTACTCCTAGGATTTTGCGATTTTTGACCCCCCCGGAAAAAAACTAAGTCCGAAAATTTATTCATCAGTCTACAGAGAGCTAGGCTCAAAGCCAGGTTCTCATATTGGGGTTATGGCATCGCCCCAAGGTGAAGATCTCCGGGAAACGAGATGGTGCTGTTTGGTGGTCTGTGGCGCCCTGGCCAGGGGTCACTAGTTAACGTGTAAAAGGGGGGGTCTGGGCCTACGGAGTAGGCAGCCCTATACATAAGAGCTGCTGGGCTGAGGTTTCGTATTCGAATAGGAACCCCTATATGGTGAATCTAAATGGCCCATTAGTTTTGCTCTATCACCTATCTGTGGGGCTGGGGGGCACCCTGATGGAGGTGGGCCCTACCGTGTCGCAACTCCAACTTTAACCTCTTCTATAGAAATATCTACAGTGAGCAGGTCTCTCTTATTTGGGGTTTGGGGTGGGGTGCGGGAGCACTACAGCATAGGCTATAGTAGGTTTCGCCCGGACCCCTGTGGCGCCCTGCCCAGGGGTCCGGACCGTGGACCATGCCCAAAATGGCCAAAAATCGATTTTTCCAAAAGTGGTCAAGTTTGGTATCAAATGAAAGCCCTTGATGAGGCGAACATTTTTTGTCATTGGAGGACCCCTCCAAAGTGGCCCCAGTGGCCTGTGGCGCCCTGACCAGGGTCCGGACCGGTCCAAAATGGTCAAAAATCGATTTTTCCAAAAGTGGCCATGTTTGGTATCAAATGAAAGCCCTTGGTGAGGCGAACATTTTTTGTCATTGGAGGACCCCTCCAAAGTGGCCCCAGCGGCCTGTGGCGCCCTGACCAGGGTCCGGACCGGTCCAAAATGGTCAAAAATCGATTTTTCCAAAAGTGGCCATGTTTGGTATCAAATGAAAGCCCTTGGTGAGGCGAACATTTTTTGTCATTGGAGGACCCCTCCAAAGTGGCCCCAGCGGCCTGTGGCGCCCTGACCAGGGTCCGGACTGGTCAAAAATCGATTTTTAAAAAAATTTCCGACTTTGGTATCAAATGAAAGCCCTTGGTGAGGCGAACATTTTTTGTCATTGGAGGACCCCTCCAAAGTGGCCCCAGCGGCCTGTGGCGCCCTGACCAGGGTCCGGGCTGGTCAAAAATCGATTTTTTGAAAAGTTTTCAAGTTTGGTTTCAAATGAAAGCCCTTGGTGAGGCGAACATTTTTTCTCATTGGAGGACCCCTCCAAAGTGGACCCAGCGGCCTGTGGCGCCCTGACCAGGGTCCGGACCGGTCCAAAATGGTCAAAAATCGATTTTTCCAAAAGTGGCCATGTTTGGTATCAAATGAAAGCCCTTGGTGAGGCGAACATTTTTTGTCATTGGAGGACCCCTCCAAAGTGGCCCCAGCGGCCTGTGGCGCCCTGACCAGGGTCCGGACCGGTCCAAAATGGTCAAAAATCGATTTTTCCAAAAGTGGCCATGTTTGGTATCAAATGAAAGCCCTTGGTGAGGCGAACATTTTTTGTCATTGGAGGACCCCTCCAAAGTGGCCCCAGCGGCCTGTGGCGCCCTGACCAGGGTCCGGACTGGTCAAAAATCGATTTTTAAAAAAATTTCCGACTTTGGTATCAAATGAAAGCCCTTGGTGAGGTGAACATTTTTTGTCATTGGAGGACCCCTCCAAAGTGGCCCCAGCGGCCTGTGGCGCCCTGACCAGGGTCCGGACTGGTCAAACATCGATTTTTTAAAAAATTTCCGACTTTAGTATCAAATGGAAGCCCTTGGTGAGGCGAACATTTTTTGTCATTGGAGTGTGGAAAACAGAGCCCAGGTATACAAAAACCGAACGTGTATTAAGCTTGCAACTCATACACTCAACACAGTACAAGACACAATCTCAATTTCCACTTATTATTTTAATATCTAAACATTCTTTCTAGTCTTCACATTCTTCCCGGGGTTAACGGATGTCGAATTGCTGGCGATAAAATTCCCCTGACGTAGGATCATAGCGTATGGGTCTTTGGCGCATTCTCTGGGGATACCTCCGCGGAACGTCAGCGAGCGGGCGAGCTGCAGGGACAAACACCCAGCTACCGGTGCTACCACCGGTCTCTTCCGTTGGTGAAGCCAGCCGGGCACGTTCATTGACAGCGGGTCCGCTCGTACGATCCGTCGTAGTAGGGCGCCGGTCGCCAGTGGGGCGCCGAGGAGGGAACGACCGAAACGGCTTCAAGTGTTTAACGTGGCAGCTAGACACTCTGCCCGTAAAAACATCACGGACCAAATAGCTGTTGTTCAGTCTATCTTCCACCACAGAAAAGGGTCCAAACCATTGAGGGTCGAGCTTATTTGAGCGCCCGGGAACCCGTCTGTTATTCTTAACCCACACCCAAGAACCGGCAGGGAATGATTCAGCTGGAACTGAAGGCGGACTCCGACGAACACTCGTTTCCCGTTTAAGGTTGCTTTCGAGAACGAGGTTCCTAACGTTCCGCAAAGGAACCTCTGACCGAAAATTTACTGCGCTCGGCAAGGAAAGATCACTTGGAATTTTCGCGGGAACCTGAAACATTGTTTCATACGGGGAAACTAGAGTTGTTTCGTGAGGACAGGTGTTGTAAGCGAAAGCTGTAGAGTCCAAGAACAAGTCCCAATCGTCCTGTAGGTCGTTTACGTAATGCCGTAGAACGCGTCCTAAGGTTTGGTTAAATCTTTCAACTAAACCATTTCCTTCGGGATGGTAAGGAGTGGTCGTCTTTCTTGTTACATTGAGCTGAGAGTAAAGCTGAGCTAACACGTTTGAGGTGAAATTGGCACCTCTATCGGACAAAATGTTTTCTGGAACACCAAAAATAAAAATGTACTTCAATAAATTTTCAGCAATTTCCTCCGCCCGCTGAGTGGCCAACGGATACAGTTGAACATACTTGGAAAAATGATCCATAACCACCAATATGAACCTTTTCCCACGGCTGGTCCTGGGGAGGGGGCCGTATATGTCTACAGCAAGGAGCTCCAGTGGGCGAAAGGATTTGATCGGATGTAGGTTGTAGTTAGAGATTTTTCCACGGGTCGTATTCTTCCCGCAATTGTAGCAGGACGAACAGTATATATTTCTGGACATCGTCGTACATATGCGGCCAAAATGACGTCCTCCTTAACTTAAAATAGGTGCGTTTAAAACCAAAGTGGCCGCTGCTGGGAGAGGAATGATACTCTTCCAATAGCTTGTTCCTTTCAGCCTTGGGTATAACAAGACGGAAAGGGCCACCGGGTTTTTGATACCATAAAAGGTCGTCCTTAAATCGTAATCGCGGCCAATCCCTTAGGTAAACGTTTTCGTCTTGTGTCGTGTTGGCTATGGTTGATCGAGGCAAACGTTTTCTTTTCGCATCATTAATTCGTCTAAGTTCTGGATCGGTTGGCTGAGCAACTTGAAAGTTTTGGCTTGAGGCAGTGCATAAATTGCATGTGCCAATTTGCTTGGACTCGCTGGATGGAATCCTGCTCAACGCGTCAGCATGTGGTATACTTTTCCCGCTCTATGATAGATGTCGTACATGAATTGATTCAGTTTAAGAATCCAGCGTGCCACCTTTGCAGATGGGTTTTTCAGAGTGCTTAGATATAGGAGCGGCTTATGGTCGGTAAAGACTGAGAATTTAGAATAACTCAAGTACGGGCGAAACCATTCGGTTGCCCAGACTATCGCATAAAGCTCCCTTTCAAAAGTAGACCATTTCCGTTGCTGATCAGTGAAAGTCTTGCTTGCATAGGCTACTATCTTCTCACGCCCATTGACGTCTTGTGACAGAACTGCACCCGCAGCAGTCCCCGAAGCATCCGTTGTCAACTTGAACGGTCTTTTAAAATCCGGAAAGGACAGAACTGGTGCTGTTGTTAGGGCTTCCTTCAACCAGTTGAATGCTGTTTCTTGACGATCGGTCCAGATCCAAGATACAGAATCTCCCAACAGAGCATTGAGGGGGTCGGCTATTTGTGAAAAATGTTTGATGAAGCGCCGACAGTAGCTAGCCAATCCTAGGAAGCAACGGAGTTCCCCCTTGTTTGTTGGCCGAGGAAATTTCTTCACTTTATTGATTTTTGAAGGGTCTGGTTTGATCCCGTCTTCAGAAACAACAAACCCTAAATAATTCAGCTCTTTTCGAAGGAAATGGCATTTCGACGGCTTTAGCTTCAAGTTAGCAGCACGAAGGCGATCAAAGATTTGCTGAAGATCGCTGATATGATCATCGAAGCTCTTCGAGAAAATGATAATATCGTCCAAATAAATTAAGCAGTTAGACCACTGCAGACCGGCCAACACCAGTTCCATAAGCCTTTGGAATGTGGCCGGCGCATTTGACAGTCCGAACGGCATGACATTGAATTCGAATAACCCTTTGTGTGTTGCAAAAGCTGTTTTTGGGGCATCCTCAGGGTCCATTTTAACTTGCCAATAGCCGCAGAAAAGATCCAGACTAGAAAACCATTTTGCGCCACTGAGACTGTCCAGGGTATCATCAATTCTAGGTAGCGGATAGGAATCTTTAACAGTGACATCGTTCAAATGGCGGAAGTCAATACAGAATCTTATTGTTCCATCTTTTTTACGGACCAAAACAATAGGACTAGACCAAGGACTTTTTGATTTTTTAATAATTTTGTTGGCAATCATTTTATCTAATTCGGTATTGACAATGTCTCGCTCTGGTGGACTTGTACGTCTCAGTTGCTGTTTAATTGGAGGATGATCACTGGTGTTAATTGAATGTGATAGAACTGAAGTAGATGTCAAATCTGAAAAGTCCAGTGCTACAATGTCTTTATATTTGTATAGCAAGCTGAGCAGAGTATCAGCTTGTTGTTTAGGCAGTTTATCTAGCTTAAACGCGGCAAAAATTGCATCTTTGCTCTTTTTGTCGATTTTCGACTTCATATTCGAAGTGTTCTGCCAATCTTGTTCTATGAATGTAGTACAGTCAACTCCAGTTTCAATAATTGTAAACAATGCATCATCAGCATCGTTCATGTTTGCGAATGGCGTAGCTTTGCCTATACAATCATTTTCGGAAATTGTGACAGGCAAAGGGTTAGGATTGAGAACAAGGAGTTTAAACGTTTCAAATGTGGAACCTGAGACTAGCTGTCTGGCGGTGAGGAGTCCTCTTTTATGCCAGAGGTCTGTAGACGGCTCCACAAAGTAGTTGCGATCAGAGATATTCGAACACGTGTCTGATGGAAGTTTCAGTCACAAAATTTTGACTGTACGCAGGCAGGGTCTTTCTTTCTACAGAACACAATGTATGGTTAGCCGGTATATCCTTTGAAGAAGAAAAATGTAAGATACTGCCATCCGGACAATAAAGTTTAGCTGGCCAAAATCCAGGAAAATCTTATGAAAATGTAGAAAGTCAGTGCCCAAAATAAAACACTGAGATAAGTTTTCCATGATATAGACAGACCAGTTTTTACTAAAATTGCCAATTCTAATATTTAGCCGCACTGTTCCAATAGATGTTAAACCCGAATTCTTATTTGCTATCTTGAATGTTTTCTTGAACGGGACAAACGTGGTTGAACCAGGATTGCCCAACATATCCCAAAAACCCTTACTGATTATTGTCTTAGAACTACCCGAGTCAACTAAAATGTTACACTTCCATAAGTTCACTTTCCCACAGATCACTGATTGTACAATATTTTGGGAAATGGAACCAATATAGGGGGCATAGTTAACCGCTCGTCCCAAGGATTTGCCCCTTTGTACCTTGGGAGCTAGCCGTTTAAAGCTTGGGCAATGTTACGGGCCAAGTGGCCTTTCCGACCACATTGGTAACAGCGAATGTTCGAAGACCCTTCGAAACGGACGTGACGTCGATGGTTTTCACGCCGGGCATGGTCACGGTACGAGTCGGTTTCCGAAGAAGATTCTCTGTGTCGGTGTTGGTTACGGCGGTAGTTAGGTCTGGTAGTTCTTTGTCTCTGGCGGCGAAGACTGCCGCAGCTACTTCTAGAACTGTCACTGAAGGAACGGTAGTTGCGGGATCGTGGGCGTCCGTGGCTTGACTGACGACGCCGAGGAGTTGAAGACTTGTTGGTAGATAATGATAAAACATGATCAATCTTTGATTCCAGATCAGCAATCTTGTTTTCAATAGAAGACGACGAAGAAACTACGTTTACCGTCTCCGGTGGACCTTCTGCGGAAACGCCAAAAACTTTTTCCAGCCTTTTTGCACGGTTAAGGGTTTCCGTTAAGCTTGCTGGGGCGGGTCTTGGGCTGAAATCCATTGTCTGATTTGGGAGCTTCGCAGACCCGACATCAGCTAACTTTTGACAAGAGCCTTTCTTGTTTCTGGGGTTTCCTCAGGAAAAGCTGTCTGCGCCAGTAGAATCAAATGGTCGGCAAAGTCCTGAACACATTGAGCTGGCATCTGCTTGGAACCTTTAAAGCTTTCCTGTAACTCCAATGTGTTAGAAACCTTTTTGAATCGGTCTTTTAACGCCGTAGTCAAAGAGTTCCAGTCAACTTTATCTTCCTCAGACAAGTCCAACAATGACATTTGGCGGTATGCTTGCTCCCCGAGCAAAGTGAGGAGAAGACGACATTTACGATGGTCTGGATTTGGTTCGTTGGCTTGAGGAGGCAGTAAGGACCACGTTAGTTCGAAGCGGTCAAGCCACTGAACAAAGTTCTGGGAAGTGGCATAAGGGTTTTTCAGACGTACAGGCAACAACTGCTCCATGACTGAACTGTACAAGTTCGTCGAAAAAGCACGAAAAGGAAATTTCTGACAAACTCGGTGACCAATAAGACGATCCTGGTCACGGCACCAGAAAATGTGGAATGTAAAGCTCAGGTATACAAAAACCGAACGTGTACTAAGCTTGCAACTCATACACTCAACACAGTATAAGACACAATCTCAATTTCCACTTATTATTTTAATATCTAAATATTCTTTTTAGTCTTTACAATATTCTCGAGATTTTTGGGCAATCACCAATTATGTTGTTGTAATTTTTGGAGTTTCGCTTGTTTTCGTGTAAATTGTTTTCAATCTAGTGAGTGGGTGAGTGCAACTTATATGCTACATGTTCGTATGATGCAGTACATTTATATTTGTAGTATAATAAACAGGGGATACCATTACCCAAGTGGATGAATTCTGAGCATAAAAATAGATTAGTATATGTGCTGAGAGAAGGCTTAATTCTTCACACATATGGTAAATTCCGTCCGATGTAAAATTCCTGAAATTAAGTGTTTAGATTAAATTGCAATGCAACCATAAAATCCCTGAGTAAAGGAGATTTGTTTAGTTTCAGCCGTATGGTATCGATATATTAAATTAGTAAAGTACAAGTTAATACAGTTTTGAATGCTACTCCTTACCAACTTCAGTTTATGCAACTATTACCATCAGTTAATATATCGTTGGTCGGTCAGTGACTCTCTCACAGAAAATAAAAGTACAACACGCTTCATACGAAAACACAATTAATGGAGAAAAATGCACTTACATTCATTCATAAGGCTATTTATTGGTTTGCTTGCGCTATGCGATTTGTGCTTTCAGTGCTTTTCAGCTTCTAGTTTGAGCTATGGAAGGACTGAATACTGGTACGTTTGCAAACTTCGTTGTAATTAATATAATTGAATTTTATGTGAAATACTTTAGGGTCCATGTGTTGAGTAAGCCAACGATCTGCAGAATCCCACGGTCCAGAACACGCAGCGTAAAAATGTTCTATTGTAGGTCACAGATACAATTAGGCAACATTATACTGATATAAGATAATAATACCTGGTAACAATTTGTCCTGCCAGTGTAAGACTGACCACAATTATAATCCAAAAGCAGCCAATTGTATTGATAGCACTAACAAGTTGTTTTTCTGATTCGTTCATACTGCTGGGAGGAGGACTCTATTGCAATAAGAGAAAGCAACTAAGTAAGAAATATTTAAAATAGCAAAAACCTAATGCAATCTTGCAAAACAGTATTTAATAATTAATTGTGTTTCATTTCTCCCACACGTAACTTGGAGATCACCACCAAATTCAGATTCCTTCACACGTCTGCATATCTGCATACCTGCAAAATTAGTCTGATCAGCTCAAAGCATTGCTGTGTGGAGAAAAATTTTCCATGGACTTACAACACAAGACTATCGGCGTTTGATAACTTCAAATCTAGATAACACTAGCAAATTTCATTTAAGGTCAATTAAGTTGAAACCCATGCAGGCATTTTGCTTTTGCATTTGCATTTTGCAGAAATTTCGTTCTTAAAAGGAGCAATTATTATGCAAATACATGCAATGCAAATTGTTTCATAGTTGACACCTTTGGTTCGAGATTTCTGCATTTCATATCGAACGTTGGCAATCCAGGATCTGGTGTTCCGTCCCTAGTAACATAAGCCATAAGTAAATCGCTGGAAGCTGTACTTGGCTGCCACAATTTGACAGCAGCAGTAAGTTCCTCCAGAGCAATGGTTCTAGTACGTTCGCTGGGGGGAATTAAAGGTTTCCCATCTTCTTCTTTTCGAATGATCCCGAGATAATATCCAGCTGCGAATACTGGTGTCTGCATTTTGTATCCGATTTGCAGAATTTCGTAGTGCTAAAAATATTAAAGCATATTATGTACTCAATTAAATTTATTTTTCAGTTGTGTCCACACAGCATGGGAACAAACCATATGAATAATTGAAACTAGCTATGCATGATATTATTCAGAAGAAGGAGGTCTTGGAAAATCCAGACAGAAACAATTTGGAATGTGCTCATTTGGTTAAAATAATAGGAGATGTAGTTTTGTCGAAGGATTTACCAGAAAATGATTGGATGTTGCAAATGTTGAAAGACGGTTAGGGGCTCGTTGCATAAAAATGACAAAGCTATAAGTTCATAAATGTGATCCATAGCATGTAATAAGCGTTTTTTTTGTAAACAATCATGAATTAAAAGGTAGTAAGTTCAGCCGAAATTGCCAGCAATTTATTGCAATATATTTGAATTCCATGTGGATCATTTACTATTATATTGAGTGATTAAACAAAAACCAAAAAGTCGGTCAGATAGAAAAAAATTAGCCATAAAACTAATTACATCTTTATTCTTTACTGTGGTGCGTGATACGTGATACATACTACTCTAAGGATTGTTTCGTTTTCACAGTTTTCGGCATATTTAGTATACAGTTGTATTTAGTATACAGTTGTGAAGTTTGACTCTATTGTTGTTAGTAAACTCCACGAAATTACTCCAGTAAAAGGAATTGTCTGCCTATAATTTAGTACGAGACTAAGATCACAGGTAACTACGTCCTGTGCAATGCCGATGGAATGAATGCCGAAGTCTACTTAGAATGATAATTAACAACACATGAATTTACTGCCAAATTCCACAACTGAGCTAGACAAGAGTCGAAATACAAAATCAGAACTATAGCTTGAACATTTTCGCAATAATCTCAAATATAAAATATTAAGTTTATAGCGCCACAGAAGTTATAAAAACAACCCAGAGGCTCCAAAACTATTCGCTAGATCAGCGGACCCCAAGGCAAGAACTCCCGACTACTCTACCACTCAATCCGAACCCAACTGACCATTCAAAGTGAACTGATTTGATGAATTAGTTAAAGAACCGGTGAATTTAGACAAGACCTGCGAAAACACTGAGCGTTTGTTATCTTTGAATAATTTTGATACAAATCCAAATTTAAGTGTGCGTGGAAACTTCTTAATCTTAAATCTTAGTCTTAATCTTAATCTTAAATCTTAATTGCCTGCTTTAACCACAGTAAAAGTAGAATTAGTTTTGTTTTGCACCTTTGATCACGTTCATTTCAATGTACTTGTGCAATAGAACTTAGAGCCTTAGGAAGAAACACACACATTAACTATTAGAACTTGAGCGACGTATTGAAAAACTAGTGCAGAGCATACCTTTATTTTACAATTTCTTGCAGATAATGGTATTGCCTCAGTCATGTTTAGTTCTATGGCATTATCAGAATTTGCTATTGTCGTTAAGCTGTGTTTCGTTGATTCAGTGAAGCTACTCTGCAGAAGGATAGATGGATCGCCTCGATGTGAGTTCATCACGAAATTGTAATTATTGTTATTATGCGGACTGTGGACGGATTCAGAAGTCGTGTTATCTCTTCGAGCTCGTACTGTAGCGAATTCTGTTAAAGTTGTTTCTGTAGAAAAATGGTGTGTTACAAGCGCAAGCTTCCTTGCAGTAGTTCCTGACTCCTGACTGAATGAATGACTCAACATTTGATGTATGGTCGTTTGAATTGGTTGCTTAGATTCAGCTGATGGTGAAGGTTGCCAAAAGTAAAGGGCCGTTGAAGAAGTATATGATGATGCCTCTTTCGCCACTTCTAAAACTGCTTAGTGCTGTTATATTATACAAGTAAATACATAAATAAATAATAAAAAATACATAACTAATAAACAAACAAATAATGATATATCCAAACAGTAGCCCAGATGGAAACATACCGAGCCCTCGGAAGACATCGGCACAGCCTCGCCAGACATGATGTAAATTTTAAAGAAAGTTTCAAAGAAAGTTTTTAAGAAACAACGTTTTTTAATAAAGAAACAACATAATTATAGGCTATATAAAGTTATGTATTGGTCTGAGCCCCACACACAGTTATATAGACTTATTGACGGGTCGGCTAAGCCAACTTTACCGGCAGCTCCGGGGAAGGCTTAGAGGAACACAATAATACATACAGAGCCTCATTTTCATGGCATTATTAATTGCAAAGCAGCAGCCAAGGTATTTTCCTTAGGCTAGATATAATTTGTAAATTTCAAGAATGGGTTCAGTTCCGAAGGATAATGCGTCGTCACTGAGCAAGATCTACAAGAGTTTGACTGGATATCATTTGGATAGACAAACAGTCGTGCAACTTTGCAATGTCTGTTGAAAAAGGTCGTTTTTGATTTACAATGAGAAGTTTGTTTTAACAATATTTTGGTCTTTGCTGCAACGTGCGATAAATATCAAGACATTTTTTCATGGATTGGGCTGAGCATGAAAGAAACTAGACTTAAACTCAAGTCAAGCAAGTGCTTAATATTCTCTATCTTTATGGCTGGATTTCAGGACATATCGCTCAGCTTTGGAATTTCTTTGCGGATTTAAGGCTTTGGGCCAACTGGGATGGTTGAAAAAACAGCTGGTCGAGTGTAGTAGTAGTTTCACTGAATGCTAAATATTACATTGCATGTCCATTGTTGAATTGCCCTAAAATGTCATTGCTTGCTAACATCCATAATCTCCAATAAGTAAGCATGAGTAAAATCTGTTACGGCTGTATATTTGAAATGCCGCTTAACGTACATACCCGTAGCAGCAGTTTTTGCGGCTGTGATGGTAACAGTTGTAGTGTCAACTACCACAGATCCAATGGTACCAAAACTGCTAAAGGATGCAGGGATTCCGGTTATTGCACTCTTCCTTGTCGCACTAAGGTTAATGTTAGCTTTTGAAATGGCTACAACTGGAGTTAACCTGGTAGATTTGGCACCACTACTGAAGTTGAAAATGTTAGATGACAAAGGGGTGGTCGTAATGCCTGTAGTGAGGGTAGCAGGAATAGCTGTTGTGATGCTATTGTTAGATTTAGAAATGGCAGTTACAGAGTTTAAGGTAACTGTGACCACTACTGGACTAGCTGTTGTAGTTACAATAGTAGTCGTATTAATGACATTTGTACTGACAGTGGCAGTGCCTGTAGTGAATATGATTGGAGTATCTGTGGTGGTGGTTTGAGTGGTGGTGGCAATTACTTTCGTAGTTGCTATAGTGGCCGTGGCAGTGACTGCTGTAGTAGTGTTGACAATAGCGGTGGTAGTGATTATGGCGGCAATGGTAGTTGTGATCATGGCTGTAGTGTAGGTGAGAATATTTGTGGTTATACTTGGGGTAAATGCAGTGGTTGTTTTAGTAAATACGGCGGAGTTTTGCATCGTTGCTATAGTGAATGGGATTGTAGTGGCGCCTGGGGTAGATATGTCAGTCTTTGGTCTGATGGTGATGGCGGAAGAAATTGTAATAGGAATTGTAGCAGATATGGCGATGGTTGCTGGCGCGGAATTAACAGTATTGTGCATCTATCAAAATGTTTGGCGCAGGGCTTTACCGTTTGTTGTGAGAGTTTTTAGTAGGGAGGTGAAGGATTTTGTTTTGTAGGATTATGGATTTGGGGGGGGGTAGTTGTAGTGGTAGTTGTAGTAGACAGGGCAATATCTTGCGTAATGGTGCTAGTGGAGCTGTCTGTGGTCTTTGATGTGGAAGATGTCTTTGGTGCTGTGGTGGTGGTAGTGGAAATTGTATTGATAGCTGTAGCATATATGGCGGTAGTTGAAGTCGTGGTGACCGTAGTACTACTGGTGGAAGATATTACTGTGATTGGTATGACAGTGACAACGGAGCTAATAGTGGTTGTTGCAGGAGATAGGACAATATTTGGCGTGGTGGTGATTGTGAAGGCGACTGTAGTCTTGGCTGTAGTAGACATGCTTGTACTTGGTGTGGTAGCGATCTTTGAAAAAAGTATGGTGACGGTAGAAGAAGATATCGTTGTGGTTGGTGTGAAGGTTATAGTGGTGATCGTTGATGTAGGATATATTGCGACAGCTGGTGTAGTTGTGATTGTAGTGGTAGGTTTTGTGGATATGACGGTCATATATGTGGTACTGTTAGTAGAGGGTTTTAATGTGGTACTTGTTGTAGATGCGGCAATATTTGTTGTGGGAGTACTTGTGGAGGTCTTGGTCTGGGTTACAGTATATATGACTGTGTCTGGTGTGGAGGTGATTGTAGTGGCAACCTTAGTGACGATTGTAGCAGATATTGAGCCGGCTGATGTCGCGACGCTTGTAATCGTAGTGGTAGTAGATATTGCGGTGGTTTGCATGTTACTGATAATGGAGATTCTTGTAAATGTCCCACTGGCTGGTGTGATAGCGATGGTTGAGGAATTTGTAGAGGTGGTTGTAGCAGATGTGACGGTAGTTGGTGTCGGTTTGACACTAATGCGAATTGTAGTAGTGGAGATTGTAGCAGATTTGATGGTGGTCGGTATCGTTGTCATGCTAGTGGTAATTATAGTAGTTGTAGTTATAGCAGACATGACGGTGGTTGAAGTAGTCGTGATTATTGTAGCGATGATGGTAGGTACTGTGATGATTGATATGATAGTTGTAGTGGAGGTGGTTGTAGTGGTGCTTGTAGTTGATATAGAGATGGCTGGTGTCGTGGTGATTGTAATAGTGGAGGTAGTAGATATTGCGGTGATTGGTGTGGTCGTGGCAGTAGATGTAACAGTGGAGGTTGTAGTGCTCAAGATGATAATTGGTGATGTGCTGATTGTGGCGGGGACTGTTGACTTGGCTGTAGTATGTGTGGCTGCATTTAGTATAGTTGCCATTGTTGAGGAAACTGTGATGACGGTTGTATCAGATAAGGCGGTGGTTAGTGTCGTGGTGATACAAATGCTAATTGTTGTAATTGTGGCTGTAGCAGTTGTGGTGGTGGTCGGTGCCATGGTCATACTAGTCGTAATTATAGTAGTGGTGGTTACAGCAGACATGATAGTGGTTGAGGTAGCGGTGATCGTTGTATCGATAGTGGTAGATAATGTGGTGATTGACATGATGGATGTAGTGGAGGTGGTTGTAGCGCTGGTGGTAGTAGATATTGGGACGGCGGAGGTTGGTGGCGTGTTGATACTAATGCTAATTGTAGTAGTAGGGGTTGCAACAGATATTGTGGTGTTCGGTGTCGTGGTCGTACTAGCGGTAGGTGTAGTCGTTGTGGTTGCAGCGGACATAACGGTGGTTAGGGTATTGGTAATTGTAGTAGCGATGGTAGTAGATGCAGTGGTGTTTGATGTGATAGTGGAGATAGTTGTAGCGGATGTTGTAGTGGATGTGGTGGTGCTTATTGTTGTGGGGATTGTTATCGTGGTGGTAGTAGACAATGTGATTGGTGTGGTTGTGAGAGTGGAGGTAGTGGTCATGGAAGATACTGCGATATCTGGTGTGGTAGTGCTTGTGAAGGTGACAGTATTCTTTGTTGTAGCAGATATGACTGAGTTAGAGGTGGTGGAGATGATCGAGGAAATTGTGGAGATAGTTGCATCAGATATCGCCGTAGTTGTACTGATAGTAGCGGGAATTGTAGTGATAGCTGTCGCAGATGTAGCTGTGGTTGGGACCGTGGTAATTGTGGTACTGATGATAATACATATTGCGGTACTTGGCGTGCTAGTGATAGTGGATATGGTTGTGGCGGTGGTTGCAGTTGAATTGGCGGTGCTTGGTGTTATGAGGATTGTTGCAGTGGTCACAGAAAAGATTGTGATGATCGGTGTGGTAGTGACAGTGGAGATAATATTGGTTGTAGTAGATACGGCAATATTTGGTGTGCTAGTGCTTGTCGAGGTGAATGTAGCTTTGGTTGTAGCATAAATGATTGTGTTTGAAGTGGTGGCAACGATGGCGGAAAGTGTACTAATAGTTGTATCAGATATGGTTGTAGTTGGTGTTGTAGTGATAGTAGCGCTAATTGTAATGATGGCTGTCACAGATGTAGCGACGCCTGGTGTTGTAGGGATTATAATCGTGTTGGCAATAGATATTGAGGTGATTGCTGTGGTAGTAGTAGTTGAGATGAGTGTAGTCTCGGTTGAAGTAGATATGACCGTGTTTGTTGTGGTGGTGATGGAGGAGGAAACTGTAGTGATGGTTGTTGCAGATATGGAGCAGGTTGAAATCGTGGTGACTGTATCAGTAGTGGTAGTAGATATTTCCGTGTTTGATGTGCTACTCATAGTAGCCGTGGTTGTTGAAAATATCTCGCCGGTTGTTGTAGTGGAGATTATGGTTGTGGTGGTTATGGTAGGGGTGGTGGTAGTGGTGGTGCTTAGGCTTGTTGTCTTCGTGGTTGTCACCGTCGTTGTTGTAGATAATGTGGTCGTAGTTGTTGGAATGGAGATAGTGGTGGTTATTGTAGGAGTGGTGGTAGTGGTGGTGCTTAGGCTTGTTGTCTTCGTGGTTGTCACCGTTGTTGTTGTAGATAATGTGGTCGTCGTTGTTGTAATGGAGATAGTGGTGGTTATTGTAGGAGTGGTGGTAGTGGTGGTGCTTAGGCTTGTTGTCTTCGTGGTTGTCACCGTTGTTGTTGTAGATAATGTGGTCGTAGTTGTTGGAATGGAGATAGTGGTGGTTATTGTAGGAGTGGTGGTAGTGGTGGTGCTTAGGCTTGTTGTCTTCGTGGTTGTCACCGTTGTTGTTGTAGATAATGTGGTCGTCGTTGTTGTAATGGAGATAGTGGTGGTTATTGTAGGAGTGGTGGTAGTGGTGGTGCTTAGGCTTGTTGTCTTCGTGGTTGTCACCGTTGTTGTTGTAGATAATGTGGTCGTAGTTGTTGTAATGGAGATAATGGTGGTTATTGTAGGAGTGGTGGTAGTGGTGGTGCTTAGGCTTGTTGTCTTCGTGGTTGTCACCGTTGTTGTTGTAGATAATGTGGTCGTAGTTGTTGTAGTGGAGATAGTGGTGGTTATTGTAGGGGTCGTTGTAGTTGTGGTGCTTAGGCTTGTTGTCTTCGTGGTTGTCACAGTTGTTGTTGTAGATGATGTGGTCGTAGTTGTTATAGTGGAGATAATGGTGATTAGGCTTGTTGTCTTCGTGGTTGTCACCGTTGTTGTTGTAGATGAAGTGATCGTAGTCGTTGATGTGGTTATGCGCATGCGACATGCATATTGGCAATAATCTGGGTAGTTGCATTTGGTGTCCCTTAACTTGTCAAAGAACAACACTAAACAGGACTCCACACCAAGCTGGTCGTCTGGTTCATCAGTTCGGAAATAGGCGCTGCCTTGGCCACCATAGCTAAACCATCACTTAAGGACACGATAAAACATCTATTGTTCCCTTGAATAGTTGTTTATATGCAATAGGTGAAATGAGTACCTATCTTCTGACAATGCATGCAGTCCTACTGTAGTGTATGAAGTTGTTAAGTTGGAATGTGTTTTGATCCGGTATATCTTAGTGTGGTCTGATACGTATTAAATAGTGGATCGTTGATTCTGCAAGCCTAGATACTACATTCTGGCGCACTGGTTTTCGAAATGCCTGCAAAGGGAAAATTGGACATTTTTGATTCGGATTGCTAGTGTTGGGACAGCTACGCCGAAAGGATGGTGGCCTATTTTGTAGCCAACGATGTCGATGATGATGAAAAGAAGAAAATGACTTTAATATCCTGCATTGGGTTGGGTACGTATCAGCTTCTGCGGAATTTAGTTGCCCCTGAAAAGCCTACTGACATTCCGTATGCTCAAGTCATGCTCGCTCTGGATCGGCATTTTACCCCTCAACCATTGGTGATTGCTGAAACATTCAAGTTCAATCAGCGCAATCAGCAGTCGGGGGAAAGTGTGGCGTCCTATTTGGCAGAGTTAGAAAGATGTGACTTTGGGCAATTCCTGAACCGGGCATTGCGCGACAGGCTGGTAGGAGGTCTGGCAAATAAGGTGATACAACAGCGCCTTTTGGCGGAAAGAGATTTGCCATTAGAAGGGCATTTGAGCTTGCTCAGGCTATGGAAACTGCCGAGAGAGGCTCCTCTGCTTTGGCAAATGGTACCGCAACAGGTATTGCCGGGATGGTGGAAGACATTTCGGGCTCCCGGAAGCTGAAGCCTTGTTTCCGCTGCAATAGAAAACTCATCGTCTTGAAAACTGTGGATTTCGATTGGTGGAATGCCATTTCTGCGGCATTCGTGGGCACATCAAAATGGCTTGCAGGAAACAGAAGCAAGAGAAAAAGTAGACGACACAAAGGCAAAACGCACTTCCTGAGAAACTCCGAATACTACGCAGAAAGCCTGATGAAGACATAGAGTACTACGCAGAAAGCTCGGACGGGGACGTGCTATAAAAGCATTTTGTAGTCTACAGTTATTTGTTTGTTTTATTTTAAAGGGGGAAAAGATGTAGTGTATGAAGTTGTTAAGTTAGAATGTGTTTTGATCCGGTATATCTTAGTGTGGTCTGATACGTATTAAATAGTGATCGCTGATTCTGCAAGCCTAGATACAACACCTACTATATGTTTGATTGTCTTGCTTCAGCTTGTATAAATTTTAAACTTCCACGAAAGGGTTTTATGAATATATACTGTTGTTTATTGACGATCGCGCTTTACCAAAGACAAGAGATATCACAATTTTGAAACTCTCCAATAAATATAGAAGACGAGCTATTAACAGCCTCGGTGCATGTTCTATAAAGCTTCGCATGTTGCTGCATAATCAGCAAAGCTTCGCAGTTTAGCGAAAAGATGTGTGCACAGACTATAATAGTATAGTAAACAACATGTGACCAGTATAAACCGAAGATGGTATTAACATCAAGTTACGGCTCCGTACTGCATACGATGCAAACAGCTTACTAGCATATTACGAAGTGGCGTTGTAGCGCAACTATTATGGAAGGTTATCGTCCCCATCCACAGGTTCCTTCCTATTGTCAACTAATTAGCACACCAATTCCATGCTCAGCTTAACTAGTACGAAGTAGAAGTTTAAATTTGAAGCACAACGAACGGCACTCATGATTAAATTTCTCTTAATAAATAGTTCTGAGTAGACTCTAGCTTTCATCAACACTTACTCCAAAAGAGAAGATCTTTCAGAAATCCGATAAAATTCATCGGTATTGTCCTTGTCATAGCCGTCAACCCAAAAGCAGGTGTTGCCGCTGCTTCTACAATTATTAAAATCCACAAAACATTACGATTGATTATTAGAAAATCTCACTACACACTCCACTAAACTGAGTGTTTTCAAGTTTCACTATTATACTCTGCAACCGTTTCAGTAGCAAAGCTTTGGATTGACAAAAGCAAATGCGTTCCCGGTAAGTAGACCCCACTCCCAGTCATCACCCGTTGTGGTACATCACTGAAACATAAGTCACACAAACTAAATTACACTTATTTTACCTCATAACAATGTCTCATTCCACTTGCTTTGTTCGATTTCACTTTATAGACTTCAAATAGTGCTAATTTGCAGAAATGATGTTTGTAAACGACTCAACTTTTCTTCGTCTAAAAGCGAGACAGCTGCTTTTGTTTCTAGCTCAAAATAAACTTTATTCAATGTTGGGCTCACTAACGGTGTAGTCTGCTTTGGTCCAAATTTGAAGTTGCACAACTGTCAATTAATTAGTTTATACTCTGCCTTTCATAAGGTGCAGTCTACTGTAGAATAATAGGTCCGCCTACCACTGTACTGAAGAAGTATACTAAAGTCTGACCAAAAATTCATGGAACCGAAATGTGAGCGGCTGTCCTGAGTTATCATTTGAAGGTAGCCTATACAATGTATATATTTTTCGAATCCTCAGGAACTCGAAATTTCGAAAATCCGAAAAATTCCGAAATTCCGGATTTCATTCACGGAAAATTTAAAATTTTTAGTTTTTCGCCAAATTTTTATTGCAATCAAAATTTGGTTCTCACAGTCGAATAGAGCTGGTCCCGCTACACATTTTTGCTCTTAGAAGTTTTTCACGAAAATGCACCTAATTTCCGGAATTTCGGGTTTTCTAAATTACCGGATTTTAAAAATTTCCTCCAATACCCTCAAGATGGGTATCATTCGAAAGCTCTTATCGAGCTGAACAACTTTTGTAATAGAACGAACTCGTGAAAATGCACTCAATTCCCGGAATTCGCAAAAACCGGATTTTCCGGATTTTAAAAATTTTCTCCTATACCCACAATATGGGTATCATTCGAGAGCTCTTGATGAGCTGAACAAATCTTGTAATAGAACCAATGTCTGAAAATGCACCTAAATCCCGGAATTCACAAATTCGGATTTCACTCTAGCTTGGAAATTTTTCGTGAATTTCGAGAACTGGGCTCATTTCTGCAAGTTGGTTCTATTACAAGATTTGTTCAGCTCATCAAGAGCTCTCGAATAATACTCATATTGTGGGTATTGGAGAAAATTTTTAAAATCCGGAAAATCCGGTTTTCTCGAATTCGTGCATTTTCACGAGTTTGTTCTATTACTAAAGTTGTTCAGCCCGATAAGAGCTTTCGAATGATACCCATCTTGTGGGTATTAAAGGAAATTTTTAAAATCCGGTAATTTAGAAAACCCGGAATTCCGGAAATTGGGTGTATTTTCGTGAAAAGCTTCTAAGAGCAAAAATGTGTAGCGGGACCAGCTCTATTCGACTGTGAGAACCAAATTTTGATTGCGATAAAAATTGGGCGAAAATCCAAAAAATTTAAATTTTCCCTGAATGAATTCCGGAATTTCGGATTTTTTCGAATTTTCGTAATCTCGGGTTCCTGAGGATTCGAAAAATATATACATTGTATAGGCTACCTTCAAATGTTAACTCAGGACAGCCGCTCACATTTCGGTTCCAAGAATTTTTGGTCAGACTTTAGTTTCATCTGCCTTAACTGTGCATTATGAAATTAATGTTATGTTTGAACTTCTAATAAGAAAAATAGCTGATTAATTGTAGCAATGTAAGCAGAATTAGTATTAATACGTTAGAATGCAGTATGTAACTCAAAATTTCAAAAATAATAAACATTTACAAAGTTACACAATTTCAAAATTCCAAAGTTTTACATATAATTTCAGAGTTTTAGCCGTAATAATTATAATTTCAAAATTATAATGATAATAATTATAATTTCAAAATTATAATTATAATAATTATAATTTCAACGCTATAGAAACATTTAGAAAATTACACAAATTCAAAATTCCAAACTTACATTTACACACTGTTCAGACCAAATTCTAGCACAACTTCACAATATAAAAATTTGCAGTTACAGTATTGCCAAATTCTAGCATAATGGTACATACAAAATTTTACATTTTCGGTTAAGTAGTCCACAGGCGGCCGCACGTTGAATTCTAGCTTCAGAGCATCGATACGGCGCCCAATGTTGGCATATGGACGGTCTTGGGAGGAATGGGATGCCCGGCAGTTCGGCCTGAGAGTTTAGTGGAGATGATACCGAATTCACATTTCAGGCTGGCAAGGAATTTAAAAAAGCTGCCGTGGGGAATTGCAACGAGCTTGTTAAAATAGGGATGCCAAACGTCTCGAATAAAAGTCCCATCGATCTTATGGAAAGGCACCATTGACCCAGGTGGGAACAAAGTAGTCCTCGAGCATAGCCGTTAGAGCGGGGTCGTAAGCAAATACAGCTGCCAAATGGGCCAAAAACACTTGACGATGATGAGCTGGTACCAAACCAACAGCTATCATCATACGAAGATGCTGTCTGAACTGAGCACCTTCGTGATAACGAACTGCCAAACCCGTTGTCTGAATCTTTCGATAAATTGATTGAGCGAAATGAAAATAGCATCCTTGAGAACGGACCCCAGGGAAAACTTGGAGAACAGCGTTCATAGCTGCTAATTCAAAATCAGAAATGACTTCAAACAGGGCAATTAGCTGAACATTCTGTTGCTGCAGGTAATTCAGCAACATCTGGAAGGCTCGAGTGTAGCAGTTCTGGGATTTCGAAGGCAGAAGGAAGAATATAAGGGGAAAGAGTTGCCCCAGAACTTCGGCATGAATAGTGAATAATTGGGTAAAAAGTACTGTGGTTGTCCAAAATGTCCCGTTGATTAGCCATCGAGAAGCAGCAGCCAAGTATTGGGCACTTCTGGAAAAACCAAACAATAAAATACGGTTGTCATCTCCTCCGCCAGAGTCTCCTAATAAAAAGATCTTGTTTTCCTGGGTGCGAAGGAAGTCGTCAAGACCATCAAATGAAATTTCTTAACGAGTGGTGGGATTGGCAGGGAGTTGGGAGTTTCGTGCGTAGTATATCGAATTTCTGGCTCGGGATAAGTCCGGAATTCTGGCAATGGCTTCTTCCTGGTCTGCATAGGCTGGGCCTTGCTCCTCAAAAACTTCTTCTCGAATTTGCTCATAAAGCTGCGTCACCGGAGTTCCAATTGATCTGGGATTCTGAGCTGCTTTATGAAAAGATGTAACAACGTTAGTAGCGGCAGTAAGCAGTAAAATATTAGTATGCAGTGAATATATAGTTAGAAGCGAAAAGTAAGCAGTGAATAGTTAGAAGCGAAAAGTAAGCAGTGAATAGTTAGCAGAGAATAGTAAGCGGTGAAAGTTAGCATGGAATATGGCTTATTTTTACTGGAAAATTTTCACTATTTTAGCTTATTTAAGCGATTTTTAGCAGTTTTTACGAAAGCCACAATTTTTTAAAAAATATATACTCCCATTATATAAAAATTAAATTCAGTAAACTAGGTATCGAATTTTAAAAAACTGCAATCTTGATTGTAAACATTGCCAAAGTCCCTGAAATATGACAAAACCTGCGTGTTTTTACAAGGAACTAGTCAAATGTTTCGGAAATTTGGTAATTCTTGGGTTATATTTGGCAATGTTTGGGTTATAGGGGATTTCGTAGAGCGGGAAAGGCCAGTAAATGCAATATTATATACACATAATGCACAATACAACGTACTGGTAAGGACTCACAGCTCCGCAGTTTCCCGTTGAAATAGCCCCGCAGCACAGCACGCAAACATCATGAAGTTACAAAAATAGCAATGGCACGACATAATAACTGGTTTCGGATCAAATCAGGCGGATCGCGATTGTGTGCTCCAGTGATTCGAGTACGTCCATTGGATATTACAGCCCTGGCAGGACATTGCCGTTTATTCTGACACTTTAAGTAAATGCTGCCATTCTTTTCCCAGTCTTTCAAGAAAACAAAATTTTGAATTACATAACCTTTGTCCCTAGTACTAAGATTAATTTCCTCGAACTCTAGATTATTCATGACTTGAAACGAAAAAGGCAGTTTACTACTGACTAATCTGTTTTCAAAATTTTCTCTATATAACCTCGCAATACAATTAGTTTTATTGCTATCATCTTAATCGCCTTTGTTCTGGAGTTACCTCGGGTCAAAGGTCATTTTGCCAGCACAGTTTTTATGCATACATTTTGCAGCAAGCAACAAGCTGTCATAAATAGTTTCTTTTGTTTCAGGACGTTTCGTAGAATCGTAAAATTGCTAAAATATTTCTGAAGCTTTCGAATACGTCTTACAGACTGTATGTGTAACATTTGGTCACTAAATTCCTTTTCTTCTGTTTAGAATTTCCATTTCACAAGACCCCTTCAGTTGAATTGAAATTTGTTAGGCGTAAATAGGCACATTAGTTTCTGTAAAATGATTAGTTAGATATACAGTTAGATACCTTGTACGACAGTGTGAATTGACATAGTACCTTGGCCAAAGATATTTATCGGATTAAGTAATCAATTCAAATGTATTTTGGAGGAGACGAAAATTCATTAAGTTTCTAATCAGAAAGATTTCATTTACAATTCATTCATAAGCCTGACCCTGAAACTAAAGTGAGTCACTTCTGACGTTAATCTTGTATTAAGATTTAAATTCACAGAAGCAAAAACGCATAATAACTGTGTTACTATAATAGTTCAATAATAATAACAATGATAATAATGATAATAATGATGATAATAATAATAATAATAATAATAATAATAATAATAATAATAATAATAATAATAATTGGTTGTACTCTTGATGGTGGCATGGCTTACGTTTTGGATAACTAGTTGTAGAATAAAGAAGGTCGAGCACCCTGCTCCGCTATGCCCTACCCCAGAATTAAAGGAAAATAAGAAATTTACTTTTTTAAGTTGGGGCGCTAAGTGAATCGTAGTTGTCTTCATATATTACCTGGACAGGATCGGGTGGACCTATCGATAATTAATTAACTTCAGGTTAGTTTGTTATTATTAAATATTTTAGACAATTACAAATATTAATCTGAGCAAGAGTTTATAATAGCAAGAGCAAGACACTCAGCTCTTCCTAATAGAATAAGCTTGCGAGATGCTCGACACATTAAGTCCGAATTCTCAGCATGTAAACTAGAGAACTTTATGGGCCTGAATTTTCAGGCCCGGCCGGTCCGGGCCGTGAAAATTTTTGCTCGGCCCGGCCCGGCCCGGCCCGTTCGAAAAATTTTCGGCCTCGGCCCGGCCCGTTCCAACCCAGGCCCGGCCCGGCCCGTAAACTATAAAGTTAAGGCCGGCCCGTAAACTATGAAGTTAGGCCCGGGCCGGGCCCGTTTTTAGTATTTTTGCTGTTGCCTAAAGGAAAAAACTGGGCTCAGATTACATAGAATTTCATTCACAGGATGCCATGTTTAAGCACTTTCTCAATTTTGAGTACAGTACAATGAAGTACAGTCAGTAAGTTCAGTTCTTTGCACTTACTGAACCATTGTTGCTCGTTTTCGTTGATTCAAATATAACACAACATAAATATTAAATTAGTAAGAAAGAAAATTATTATATATAAATAAATATTACCTTGCAGATGCTAATGTACAAACTAGAAATAAAGATTAGGACTTAATAGATATAATATAAAGTAAGCTACATAGTTACCTACGGTAATACTCTAACAAAGGTAGAAAATTTAGGTAAGATAAAACAAAACAACCAATGATTTTTTAAAATTTATTTTAGAAAGGAATAATTTTTTATAAAAAGCGCCTCCAAAACTGAATAAAAGACAGAATATTTAACTGAAAATACTAGGCTCGGGCTGAAGCCCGGCCCGCTCCTACACTCGGCCCGGCCCGACCCTGCACCGCACCAAAATTTTTCCTAGATCGGTCCCGCCCCGTTTTACCTCAGGCCCATTCCGGGCCGGGCTTGCGGGCCAGAGTTAAGGTCTCTAATGTAAACATACAACGCTGACATTTTTCAAAAACGGGCGTAATCGGCAAATTAAATACTATAGCTTGAGCTAGGAAAATACAAGCGCCGAGGCGCAGCAGGAAAAAGCTTTGTTTAATGCACAAGAAAACGGCTTTAATAGAATTGTAAACAGAGGAGGGCTAACAATGATGGGAAAAGTTTGAGGTTACTTTATATACTTCTATATTTCATTTCCATAAAGTTTGTACTAAATGTGTTTCACTGGGCTTTAAGTGAATACAACTTTTTAGCAAAACAGACGCACACTTAAACAATGATTTGCGACGCTATCTTGATCGTCGACATTCTCTAATATTTTGTTCATACTTTTTAGGTTATGGTTTCACAGCTCCTAAATCCACCGAAACGGAGTCGAGTGGGCTTGCGCGAAGACAACCTGACAGACTCGCAACCACTCTTCAACGACACAGAAACAAATTGCGACACTCAGACGCTGCAGGAAAACAAATGTTCAATGGAGTGCCACGACAACCGCTGAAGCATCTTTGCCAACGGCGACAAAGGAGGAAACCCAAGTGCAGCTGGTGTCTCAGCTGTGGTTATAAGTAATTGTGGCGGAGGAAGAGGAAAACGAGACCGCACAGTCTGTATCAACAAATAAAGATTCACCAGTGACGCCAGCTCCTCCCGTAATCACGGGAAGTGCCTTCCACGGGTGCACCTTCGTCTTCAACATGGGAACAAATTAATACAAATATTTCGTTACAATTTAAATGTTATTTGTGGTTGTATACTCTCACAGTAAAAGTAGCATGTTACTGACTCCGATTATCATGCAGCTTTTAATAACCAATTTATATGATGCACGCTGAACAGTCCGCAGGTTATACTCACGCATAACGGTTCATTATCTGATCTAAACGAACGCAGCTAACAACATAAAAGTGCAAAGGAGTGGTATAAGGAATTTTGTATGAGGCCCGCCTGTTACACCTTACGACTTTTTAACGTTCATACTACTAAAGTTAAGTGCATAGGTTTTCGTATCTTTCTATAGCATCAGTAGAGATTATAGGCACTGTCAAATGCGCTGAACGGGTCTTTCCCATTACCCTCCCCATAGCTCTGAAGAAGTACCGAACAAGCACAAATTGACTGATTGAGTTGACATTTGGTGGAGGTAGGTTTTCGGACCTGCTGATTTCAAAAATTTTAAAATTCTAAAATTTTAAAAATCTAAAATTTTAGTTTGGCAAGGGGGGACCAAGGGGAACCAAAAAATTTTTTAAACAAATTTTGCTAAAAACTTGCGTACAGGGATTTTCTGGGGTGCCGATCACGAATCTGAAATCAGTTTTTCGATTCAGCTTTTCGTTAGCTCAATACATGCTAAAGTTTTAAGCTGAAGATGTAAGCTGATCCTGAGCTAACGAAAAGCTAAATTGAAAAACCGATTTCAGATTTGTGATCAGCACCCCAGAAAACCCCTGTACGCAAGTTTTCAGCAAAATTTGTTTCAAAAAATTTTTCGGTTCCCTTTGGTCCCCCCTTACCAAACTAAAATTTTAAAATTTTTGAAAACTTTTTAAAATTTTAAAATTTTTGCATTTTTGAAATTAGCAGGTCCGAACACCTACCTCCACCAAATTTCAACTCAATCAGTCATATTGTACTTCTTCGGTACTTCTATGGTCTGTGGGGGGATAATGGGAAAGACCCCGCTGAACTAAGTTAGATAAATATAATGGGTATGTCAATCTCCACAGCGAATTCAAGCGGTTTTCACAAAGTTGAGATTTGTCTCAAAATATTTCCAACTTTCGAGACTTTTTGTCTCTAAAGGGTTTTAAATCTCGAGACTCGATCCTAGTTTCCGAAATTTCCAATTTCTAAAAGTATTTTACATTTTTCTTTCAATGTAAAAGCTGGTCATCGAGTATCTGCAGTCCGTTAGGCCCAACTCAACCATCGCCAGTCAATAATGTGATGTAATACTATATTAGTTTGTGTTTGTTATCGATGTGCTAAGTTTAAACACTAGTGATTCTTTTGTCTGCTTCATTCTTGGTTTTTGTTGGCTAACAATAAATTAGAAATATAAAAATCAGCAACAGCTTTGCCGAATTCCAGGAATCGGCTATAGCTTTGCCTAATTGTAGAAATCAACAGCAAGCAAATCAACATTCTTCAGCTTCGTGGCCAAACTAAGGCCGACGTATAATCTACACAACTACATACAACAACTATATTCTACATTTACGTGCAACTAAAACCATTAATGTCAAATTTGTACACATTTTTGATAGATCTGCAAAAAGGGCATTTTAATATCGTATGATATTATCTTATAATAATTCCTTATAGCTCATACCGGTAGCTCACACTGGGAACGGATGTTTTCAGCTTGCCTGCTTGCTCATTTCTAGAATTCGGCAAGATTTCTCTGCCTGCTTCTAGAATTCAGCAAGTTTTGTCCATTTCTAAATTCATCACGGTCGTTGACATTTTTTAGAATCGAGCAAAATTGCTTGCCGATTTCTTGAACCAGCAATTTGGGGAACTAGGCACGACATATATAAGAAGACAAATTTTGAAAGCTCAGTTGCTTTGATGAAGGCATAACTGTGCACTCTCTAGGTGAAAACTGATTTTACCAAGACGCAGTAAAATCTAATTAAAGTATCCACTTGTATGTAACTTTCGGGCGTTGTTACAGAAACCGCACGCAGCATGCAAAATGCTGTTGCAATTATACAATCCTCTGTCTCTTTTCCAATGTTAATTGCGTGCGTATATATAGCTGGCTGCACGCTACAGAGGGATTCGTTGCTCTTCAGTATCGTGCACCGTGCGGATAAGTTATTGGAAGGCCTGGACCTAAACTAATTTGCTCCACCATTCAGTGACCTGCATGGCGCAGCAGTGTGTGTACAACTGAGCTCAAACTTAGACAAATCAGCTGCACCTAGAAAAACGCCTCTCAGCCACGGCAAATTTACTGCCAGATGATCTTAAACATTGCTTGAACTTACGTTCTCCGCTGCAGCGTCATAGAATCATGTTTCATTAGTTTAGTGGCAAGATCCATTTGTAGCTGGTTTCGTTGTATAAGTACGTTACAGCAGGGCAATATTGCTTGCATTCAGTGATGTATGCCGCGTCTCACGGGAACCCTCGTGCGTGGCACTCGTGCGCTTCGAAGTACTCGGAGCTTCTCGCACAGCGCGCTTATAAGCCTCTGAATGCACGCAGATCCGTGCAATAAAGTATACTTATTTGCTGAATATGTCTGAAAATTATGTGTTTCAATAAAGAAATCATCTGTAGCAAGATTTACCAGATGGATAAAAATATGGAAATCTTAAGGTGACCTAGGAATAGGAGAGATTTTTTAAAAAGGGTAAGAAGGAGGAAAAAGTGAAAAAATTTTTAGTTGTTTAGCCGTTTTGGTTTAGGTTTTTGGATTGGGGGAGGTTTGGGGGGCCGGGGGAGTTGGGTTTCTCGGAAGAGTTAAATGAAGTCAAGATTCTGCCTCCTCTATTTTCAATGAAAAATTATTACATTGCTTCCAGACATGTGCAGTGGCGGAGGTTCTAGGGAAGAGGGTGAATCGATGGCCAAAGGCCGCCGGAAAACTGGAGAGTAGTAGACATAAGCCGGGTCTAGGCCACTTGAGGAATGCAGCTATACTACATTCCTCAAATGCCATAAATTCCTCAAATGCCATACATTTCTCTAATGCCATACATTCCTCGAATGCAGCCCTGAGGAATACAACCCTACTACATTCCTCAAATATGGAATGCAGTTCCACTACATTCCGCAATTCTCTGAACCCTCGCAATACATTCCTGAAATTCCTTAATGATAACTACATTTCTCAACTCCACGACCACTTGAGGAATGTAGTTATACTACATTCCTCAAATATCATAAATTCCTCAAATGTCATACTTTCTTACAATGCCGTACATTCCTCGAATACATGTAACTCTAATCTTACAAAATTAGTACAGTTCTACTGCATTCCTCAAATGTCATATATTCCTCAAATAGAATGCAGTTCTGATACATTCCCCACATTATTCAATTGGAATGCAACTCCAGTACATTCTTAAGATTCCTTAATGATAACTAATTCACTGCAATTCTCAGCTCCAAAAAGTCTTAATTTACTTATATTAGGACAAATTCTTTGTAGTCCCTAACTCCAAGGTTATTTCTAAAAATAGGATCTATTTATAGTTCAAAACGCACTGCTGCTGCCGCTATCACATCCTACCTATTCGACCTAAATAAACTACTACAAAAAACACTTGTTGTTTATTTATTATTGCATAAACATACTACAAAGGCTTATGACATCTTGAGCAATATCAAGCAGTTTATGTTCTTCTGAGACTCCTGTGACGAAAAACTTTCCTGTGTGAAAAACTCTGACAGTTCCACCCTGTTGCTTCCATGTCATTCCACTGAAAAGTTCAGATTCCAAACTGACAGTAGCGTGATTCTGTCTCAGATATTCGTAGACTGAGCACAAGTCTACTGTCACCCATGTTATGGGATAATACTATATTTTTTGTTGAACTGTTTTGTATCTCTAAGTGTAACTGTGAAGCCATCTGTTTCGCACAGTTAGTGCCTTCATTTATACCTTTTGCTCTAAGACAGACAAAACTTCCTGACGGGAACACCAGGAATGTACATGGTGGATGAGCAATGACAGCACCGCTGAATCGATGAGGATCATAAATGGCGTTTGGTAGTATATTCAGATTAACTTCAGAGTCAAACTTTCCGTAAAGCACAACGTTAACTATCTGCATCGTGATCTACAGCATTGAGCTACAGTCGATGGTTTAGACACACGTAGCTCGTCAACAAATGACGAACAATGGAATCGTTATTGCCCGGTCTTTTTCTTAAATAGTTTATGATTTCTTCAAATCTCCAACCACACGATCTTTTAAGTAAAAAGAATATGCCATATTCTCCACACACATTAGTATCAAAGTCTTGCAGGCAAAAATAGTTTATAACATTAGGTTTATATGGGAGACATTCTGCAATTGGATCCAGTCCATAGCTGTCAAAATATTCCACATACTTATCAAAATACATCGCAATCCAGTGTTCCCCTGGCTCATCAGAAGGGTCCGTGTTTAAAACAAAGCAAGCAGTTCGTGTTCTAACATCTGGGAGTTCATTGCGTAAATACCTAGAAAGGTTTTAGTTACACGAGGATTTTTGGTGACAGTTTTCTTTATCTCCAAGCTACTCATAATATCCTTCCAGTGCTCCTCTTAGTAGATTCATATGAATATTCTTGACAATCTTCAGGTCGTTCATTTTATCATGTAAATACACCATCTTTCTGTTTTCGTCGTAGCAGTATTCCCAGCAATGATCCCATTCCAAGTATGCACACCCGGGTTTTGTCAAAGTATGATTGTTTATCTCACAAAGGTGTAAACTGCAGTCTGCTAGTCTTCTATATATGTGATCACCATTCTTTATGTCAATGCTTTTATTTCCAAGTTCCACTTTCATGTCCGTAAAAGTACCACCATCATCGGAAACAGCAATTTTTAGTTCATCAGCGAAGTAAGTTATGTCATTTGCAGCCAATCCAAGACATCTTAAACCAAACACAACAATTGTATTCATTCTGCTATTAATAAATTCATCATTGATTGTTTATATGAACAGTCACACAGAATAATCAAAAAACGGAGTTCGGTTGTGATCGATTGAAATCAGATTATCAAATTCCCCATAAATTATAACCTCCACACCTTGAAAATGGTGACTAAGCGGTTCCTTTAGTTGCATATAGAGAGATAACTCTCCTTATCTAATCAATTCCATTGCACTTCCATCTACATTATCAGCAGTTAAATCAAATATGAACATCGTGAATCCATTACCGTACTCTTCGTAAGAAATATCTAGTCCTTTGTCGCTATTAGCCATGTTACATCCTTCATACAAATACATGTATGGAATGGAGTAATTAAAATCATCCCATGTCACTTCATTGGATGTCTTGGTATGTAGTCATCACCACATTTCAATGATAATTCCGTTATTTTACATGTTTCAAACTTGAATGGATTCTTTTTGTATGCTCCATTAAACGCTTCTGAATCCACCATCACCATCACAACACGTCTTGGGAGTTGTCCCGAAAAGATGGAATTTTCAACCACAGTTTGAGATTGCGGTGCTAGGTGTCGAGTAACCATTTTAATTCGTCTGACTGGATATTTCGCGGCAACATTGCTGTGGAGAATATTTTCAATTGCTAAGCTCAGAGATTCCTGTGGCTTCACCTTCCAGACGTACCACTTTAAATCTTCCACTTTCACTTTGTATTTGGTGCCGTTACTCATCAGTGCAAATTTGTCAGCATTCCGATGCAATTCAATCGCCATTTCAGTATCACTCAACATGCACCGATCTTGTTTAAATAAGTCACAGTGAAGAGGAGCCAGTAGTTCAACACCTTTATTTTTAAGAAAAGGTTTTCCTCTCCATAGCATTTATTTACTTGCCAACTTATCAAAGGAACCCGCTACATCTTGATAACACCTTGCCAATTGTTGATTAGTAGCTTTTGCATCCCAACCATAGTTTAGTAGTGCTTCAAGATATGACTTATAAGCATACAACGGCCCACTATTTTCAATTTCTTTATCACTTAGCTTAACAATCACTCTTTCAAAAAACGTAGAACCAATAAAATTGATAGGGGCTACTTCAACTTTGTCATCATCTACAGTTCCGTCGGCTTTCTTAGGTGGTGACAGTTCGCTTCCGTCTTCCTCAACAATCTTATCTTTACATATAAGATATAATACATTTTTGTTTAAATCCAGCATAAAGGAATCTTTGGGAACATGGATTCGATAAGGTCCACTATCTGTGATAGGATTTTGCGATAGTATTCAGCCCAATAACCCTTTTCCACAGCAACTTGTGTTGGTGGAA
>JASAND010025637.1:0-11319 GCA_030248195.1 Trissonchulus latispiculum
GGGAGGAAGTGGGGGAGGGATGGGGATAAGATTTTGGTTGACTAGCAGTGCAGCACTGGGAACAGATCCGGTTAGGTTGCGAATGAGAGGACATCCATTTCACCTCTGGAATCGTGAGGTTAGCGCACCGATAGTGGAACCAACGTGTCGCATTTACCACACAGAACAGTCCAATACCACCCGACATTTTTGGCGCATCCGCCACAAGGATGACCTGGGCTGGGCCAGGGTTCGGGATGCATATCGCCAGCGATCAACAGAAGCAGAAGAACTGTGAGCCCTACACGCCGGCGCGTAGAGCCCTCTTCCCGAAAAACCGGACGGGACAGGAGGGGAGGGTCGCTTGCAACAGTGGGAGGAAAAGCGGGACGTCCCCGAGTGGCCCGAGGCTGGGTACTCCAGGAGGGTGGCCTCTTTGTTGGGGAGGTCTGGGATTGGGGCAATTTTGACATCCATGGGGGACCTGATGTCCACCGATATCCTCCACTACCACGGACAGGCTGACAATCGTTGGTGGAGATTTATATGCACGCCATGTGCTTGTCAATAACTTTCATATGCCGCTTATATTTTATTCTAATTAACAGTAAGTATTCAGTTATTGGATGAATTGGAATTGATAATGCTTAAAATGCTTTCGCCTTAATATTTTTTATACGTATTTTTCAAGCGTTTACATTTATAGTTAAAGCCATGTGAAACCCACTTTTCAGATTTTTGGGCTGAACTTTTTAATGGTTTGACATATCGAAATGCTGATTATACAGGTAGCTAGGCCTAGCTCGTAAGCTTTCTTATGAGCTACAGAACACCTCTCTAGGGTGCGCCACGGTAGAAAAAATTGTCCCAAACTGGCGGGGAAAAAAACCCAATGCGGGAACCCATATGCGGGAAAAAACCCACCCCAAAAATTTTTGGCAAGCCGCTGATGGATTACTAACCATTCCAAATGAAAGAGCGGGTTGTTTTTAAGTACAACTTGCATCAAAATTTATTAGTTCTTGTATTAAAATTGAGGTAAATATGGTCATTTGAAAAATGTTGTAATCTTAACACATAAACATGGGCAAATTTTGGAAATTTTTTTAAAATCTTGTCTATTTTTCGGCAGTTTAAGCATCCATATCAGAGAAAAACGTGTTTTTCTTGTTTTTAGAGCCAACCTAGACCCATTCTTACGCAAAAATAAGCATTTTTGGTCAAAATTGAAATTTTACAGTTTGAAATTGCACCGTGTCCGATTTAGACCCCCTGGACACCCATACTATAGCATGAACCTGCAAACTCTATACCAATTTGTCTATGTGGCTCTATTAAACAAATGTATGTATTGTATTTAATCTTTCCCGGTCAATGGTTAGAAAAAAATTTAATTTTTAAAAGTGGGTTTTTTCCCGCCGTGTTTTTCCGCCAACCCAGGTCACCCCCAGGTCGCACCGGAGGCTTACAGTGTGACATATATCATCATAGCGCAGCGATGCCCTACAGGTCAGGTATTTTTTAGGGTTTTTTTTTCCGGGGGCTTCCCGGGAGGAAGCCCCCGGGCCCGGGGGGAAAAGAAATTTTCGGGGGGGAAGATTTTGCAAAAAAATGAGCCAAAAATTTTTGTTTTGGCGTATTTTGCATGGTGAAACACAAAAAGTGCACAAAAATACCAGGATTTAAGGCATAAATAAATATTTTTACGAAAAAATCCCCGGCGAAGCCGGAAAATTTTTGAAAATTTGAACATTTTTGGATAAAATGTAGACCTCATTAAGGGGGGCAGACCAAAATCCCGGGGGGGGGCGATTTCGGGGGGGGGGAAGGCATTTTCGGGGGGGGGGGAAAGTATCGCCGGATTTCTGGGGGGGGCCCGCCCCCCCCCCCGTAAAAACACCTACAGGTAGCATAGCATCCGCTTTGGTCTAAGTCTTTCCAGCAGTTCCAGGGTGGCCCGGCAAAGTTTGCCAAATTTCGCACTTGGTCGAATTTGCACTTCAAAGTCCCAAAAAATTTGCAGGGAAGGGTGGGAGCTACCATAATGCACCCTCCAGGGTTATTTTGGATGCTCTTCAAGATAGGCTATTAAATCCTAGATAGCTCATAATGGGTAAGCCCACACCGGGGGTGGGTTTTTTCCTACTGGCGAGTGGTTTTTTTCCCGCTTGACTATACTTGACGGTTATATGCGTAGGTATATACATACCTTGATGAAAGGTTGGGGTTGGTCGGGTGCCAATTTTTGGGGTTATGGGGGGGGAGGTCAGAATTTATGGTGGGGGGCTCCTCGATTGGGGGGGGACGTCGCCGAATGGGGGCGGCCCCCCCCAGTAAAAATAAGCCAGTAATTCTCATCTATATATACGTTTTTTATTTATTTATACATTTCTCTCTTCTCTCTTCGTGCAGGCAATCGTCGCTGAGCATATGTTTGGCAGGTCTACAGAAGGCCTGCCCTCTCCAAGAAGGACACCACCAACCGGGGAGCATCCCAAAGGACCTTGATTGATAGGTTTTGCAAGCGACAGGTGGTAAGGGCCGGGCAACGAATTAGTAGATCTAGGTCGTCGTCTTCCTCCTGACAACGTTCACAGGTAAGGGAATCGGTAGCACCTATTCGGAACCTGTACGCACGAAGCAAGGGGCAGTGCCCAGCCGCCCGCAGCTGGGATAAGGTGCACCTCTGTCTTCTGGAAAGGCCGGTTTCCAGGTTTCGATGTGGGGGAATGCGGTTGTACAGTCTGTCCGCAGTGGGGTAGGAGAGGGATTCGCGCCATTTACGCCTGGAGTTTCTGATGATGAGTGCCTTGGCCGTAGACAGGTCAACTGCCACCTCCCGCTGGTCAGCGGAGGAAGCCCCTTTCGCCAGTCTATCCGCCTCTTCATTTCCTTCTATACCACGATGACCAGGAACCCACTGGAATACAGCTGGGATTCCGATGGTTCTTACCAGCTGCCAGATTTCCTGCTCCAGACTACTCTCTGCAGCTGCAGGACCTTGAGATAGGCGCTGAACAGCAGATAGAGAATCAGTGCAGAGCAGTAGAGATGGGTTTGTGGGTAGTACATCCTGGTGTTCAGCCAGCCATGCTAGGCTGGACTTGATGGCGACCAGTTCAGCTCTGTAGCTGGAACAGTATTTTCCAGCAGGCACTTGTATAGAGGCTGACAGGCCATATGAAAGTTGGATCGTGGCTCCAGCGCCGCCATCGCGGCACGATTCAGCGACAGATCCATCGGACCAAATTTTGATGTTAGGGCTAGCATGGCTGTTGAGGGCAGCTTCAGTTTTCGTTTGTGCCTGGTCGTCAGTGTCGAATTTGCCAAGTCCAGGGATGGAAGTGAAACACGAGATCTCGCATCCCTGTTCCCAGGGAGGATAGGGTGGAATTGCCGTGATTCGTTCAAGACTGACATCTTCCAGTCCAGATTCCCGGTTCCATCGTGCCGCTTCTTCTCTCCAGGACTTCACTGATTTCAGCCTTCACTTCACTTTACTTCTCCAGGACAGGTTGATGATGGTAAGTAGACACTTCTGGCCGTATTCGCTGAGATGGAGGATCATTTCATTTCGTATTTCATCAGGGCCAGGAGAGCTTTTCTTCTTCAACCTGTTGAGCACCGCTTTTAATTCCGGAATCGTGAAGTCAGAGCAGCAGCCGGTGTGGTTGCATCCACAGGGTGTGCGCAGTCGACCTTTCAGTCTGCGGATGAAGGCACGTTCTTTTTTGCCTTCCTTGACTCTGCTGACTGCGGCGTACATTTTGGAGAATGTTGATGCTTTCGCTGCGTCTGAGACCAGGGTTTTTTCGCCGTATTGCATGACCTCTCCTGAAACCTGAGGTCGTCTTCCGTCCATGACACTGATGGTATTCCAGAGCTTGGTCGGGTCTGTTGACGGGTTGAGGTTGCTGGCATATTCCTGCCACCACGGCTGCTTTCGTTCAGCAATGAGGTTGGCAGTTTCTCTAGAGGTAGCTATCCATTGCTCCCGGTGCTCTTCAGATAGGTGGGCCTGGGCTCTAGCGGCCCGGCGCTCGGCCACTTTGGCGGCAATTTCTGGGGTCCACCATGGCTTGGGTTGCCTGATAGAGCATCCACGGGGGATTGATTCGACAGCAGCTCTGTGCAGAGCAGACTGGAATTTCTTGTATTCGGCGTGGATTGACCCTCCAGGGTCAATAGGGTCGGATACCAGCAGTGAATCAACCTTGTCAGCAAAGGCCCGCCAACCAGCCTTTTTAATGTTCCAGGTCGATTTCTGAGGGGCAGTAGTGGTTCTGTTGTGGCGGCTAAGGTTAATGTCGATGATAATAGGTAGATGGTCTGACCCCAGGTCGGGACCCGTCTGCCAGGACAGCTTCTGCAACAGGCTGAAGTGAGCAAGGGTGATGTCTGGGGATCCGCTGCTTCCAGTTCTGTAGTCACATCTGGTGGCAGAACCGTCATTGGCTACGAACAGGTCCGTTGTTTGGATCCAGTCTTCCAAAATTTCTCCCATCTGGTTAGTGGGAAGATTGTTGTCCCACAGAGGTGAGTGGCCGTTAAGGTCACCTCAGATTACAGAGTGGGTAGGGGTTGGGAGAAATGCCGGGTCGAAATTCAGAGTTCGATTGTCATCAGCGGCAGCTCGTACGGGTGGAATGTAGATGTTGGTTAGTTGTAGCTGCTGGCGCTGGTCATGACCGGGGTAGACAACGACGGACTGCAGTTCGGTGACATCATCGTTGGGATTCAGATACTGATCATCAAGAACTGAGAATTTGATGCCCTGCCTAGCGGCGATAAGCAGTCCGCCGCCACGAACGCCATCGGCGCCCATGCGGCCTCTTCGCCTAGCTCTTAGCCTTGTTTCGAACCCCTGGATTTTGCATTCTGCAGACTGAGACAGGTGGGATTCTTGCAGAAGTAGGAGGTCAGCCTGGGAATCAGCAAGAAGCTTCTGCAGTTCCGTTTTCTTGCGCGAGATCCCGCCTGCATTTCACTGGATCAGACGGAGATGGTTGTTCGGTTTGGCGGGGTGAAAGGGCGGGGTAGTTTGACTGGGGGGAGGAAGTGGGGGAGGGATGGGGATAAGATTTTGGCTGACTAGCAGTGCAGCACTGGGAACAGATCCGGTTAGGGCTATGAAGGGAGGACATCCATTTCACCTCTGGAATCGTGAGGTTAGCGCACCGATAGTGGAACCAACGGTCGCATTTACCACACAGAACAGTCCAATACCACCCGACATTTTTGGCGCATCCGCCACAAGGATAGACCTGGGTTGGGCCAGGGTTCGGATGTATATCGCCGGCGATCAACAGAAGCAGAAGAATGAGAGCCCTACACGCCGGCGCGTAGAGCCCTCTTCCCGAAAACCGGACGGGACAGGAGGGGAGGGTCGCTTGCAACAGTGGGAGGAAAAGGGACGTCCCAGAGTGGCCCGAGGCTGGTACTCCAGGAGGTGGCCTCCTTTGTTGGGGAGGTCTGGATTGGGGCAATTTTGACATCCATGGGGACTTGAGGTCCACCGGGATATCTCCACCACCACGGAAAGGCTGTCATCGTTGGTGGAGATTTATACATTTTCATGTATTTATCAATAACTTTCATATACGTTTATATTTTATTCTAATTAACAGTAAGTATTCAGTTATTGGATGAATTGAATTGATAATGCTTAAAATGCTTAGCTTAATATTTTTATACGCATTTTTCTAGCGTTTACATTTATATATAGTCAAGCGGGGAAAAAACCCACTTTTCAGATTTTTGGCCAGAACTTTTTAATGGTTTGACATATCGAAATGCTGATTATACAGGTAGCTAGGCCTAGTCGTAAGCTTTCTTATGAGCTATAGAACACCTCTCTAGGGTGCGCCGTTAGTGAGAAAAATTGTCCCAAACTGGCGGGGAAAAAACCCAATGCGGGAACCCATATGCGGGAAAAAAACCCACCCCAAAAAATTTTTGGCAAGCTGCCAGGAGCATTTCTAACCATTCCAAATGAAAGAGCGGGTTGTTTTTAGTACAACTGCATCAAAATTTATTAGTTTTTGTACTAAAATTGAGGTCATATGGTCATTTGAAAATGTTGTATCTTTAACACATAAACATGGGCAAATTTTGGAAATTTTTTAAAATTGTCTATTTTCGGCAGTTTAAGCATCCTATCGTGTAGAAAACGTGTTTTTCTTGTATTTAGAGCCAACCTAGACCCATTTTAAGGCAAAAATAAGCATTTTTGGTCAAAATTGAAATTTTGGCTTGAAATGGCACCGTGTCCGATTTAGACCCCCTGGACCACCCATAACAGTACGAACCCAGGTAAAACCTATACCAATTTAATCTATAGGCTCTATTAAACAAATGTATGTATTGGTTTGACCTTTCCGGTCAATGGTTAGAAAAAAAATTTAATTTTGAAAAGTGGGTTTTTTTCCCGCCGTGGGTTTTTTTTCCGCCAACTCCAGGTCACCCCCAGGTCGCACCGGAGGGGTCAGAGCAGTGTGACATATATCATCATGAAGCGCAACAGATGCCCTACAGGTCAGGGTATTTTTTAGGGTTTTTTTTCCGGGGGGGGGCTTCCCGGGGAGGGGCCCCCCGGGCCCGGGGGGGGGGGGAAAGAAATTTTCGGGGGGGGGGGGGATTTTTTGCAAAAATGAGCCAAAAAATTTTATTTTTTGGCGTATTTTGCATGGTGAAACACAAAAAGTGCTCAAAAATACCAGGATTTAAGGTATAAATAGCCATTTTTACGAAAAAATCTCCGGCGAAGCCGGAAAATTTTTGAAAATTTGACCATTTTTGGATAAAATGTAGACCTCATTAAGGGGGCAGACCAAAATCCCGGGGGGGGCGATTTCGGGGGGGGGAAGGCATTTTCGGGGGGGGGGAAAGGTCGATTTCGGGGGGGGGGGCCCGCCCCCCCCCCCCCCTGTAAAAAATACCCTGCTACAGGTACATATAATCCGCTTTGGTCTAAGTCTTTCCAGCAGTTCAGGGTGGCCCGGCAAAGTTTGCCAAATTTCGGCACTTGGTCGGACCAAAAATTTCAAAGTCCCAAAAAATTTGCAGGGAAGCAGTGGGAGCTACCATAATGCACCCTCCAGGGTTATTTTGGATGCTCTTCAAGATAGGCTATTAAAATCCTAGATAGCTCATACCGGTAAGCCCACACTGGGGGTGGGTTTTTTCCCGCATTGGCGAGTGGGTTTTTTTCCCGCTTGACTATACTTGACGGTTATATGCGTAGGTATATACGTATATACCTTGATGAAAGGTTGGGGTTGGTCGGGTGCCAATTTTAGACGAAAGTTTTCGAAAAAACAAAAGATTTGCTTATTTTGGGTCAAAATGTCCAAAATTTGGAGTGCAGGTTTGGGCAAATTTGGGTAGGTGAGGTCAGACATTTGGCAAAAGTTTCTATAGCTTGATCGGACGGACCTTTCCATGTGGGGTAGGGGTATGGGACCCCCACCCAAACCCGGGTGTACGTACATGTAAACACACATACGTACAAGACGGGAACGAGGGAGGCGACAATACTTATGTATATTTTATACTTACACACGTTTTTAACTGCATCATGGGCTTTCTGACTTATTATTGACCTTATTTTGTACTTGGAAATAAGTTGGCAATCAAGTTTTCGAGATTAAAAACAATGTGTAATGTCAAAATTACGTTATAGTTGAATGTTGATTGGCATTGGAAACGGCTGAAAATGTGATTTTTGGCATAAAAATGAAACAATTTTTGGGGGAAGGTTGGGGGGAGTCCTGGGGGGGTGTTTGGGGGGGGGGGGTCTACTAAGGGGCCTATGCACTATATATGCCTTGCCTTCAGCACACAATACACCTAATGCCTTCAGCCTTCCATTTCCATTTTGAAGTAAAATTGAAGTATAAACATGATAAAAACAGTATTTACTGCGTTTTGCCACGTTGGAAAATAAACTTAAAATCATGGTATAGCAAGCTTAAAAAAATCAAAATTCGGTTTTTTGGCTGGAACTTTCGCAAAACTAAACCAAATCGATTACTTTGAGGACCCATGAAAGAAAGAAGAAAGAAAGAAAGAAATCTTTACTCAAGTAAATGAAGGTAAGCGTTTAATTGCAAACAAAACAAATTATATATATCTAGCAAATAAACATGAAATTACATATGAAACGCAAAACAAATCACAAAACTGAAAAGAAAATCAGCACGGAAAGAAAAAAATTAACATAACAAAAGAAAAACAACTAACAACATACCGCTAACTTCATTAACGTGAGCAGGACGGGGGAGGATCACGGTGATCAACTGACCCCCCGACCCCTTAGAAATCGCTTTAAATCCAATGACTCTAGAAGCCTACAAAAACTATCAAAGCTTGGAGAAGTAACTACCGTCTCGGGTAGCGAATTCCATACATTAACTACCCTAACATGAAACAAATTATTTAATGAGGCAGTCCTAGTGTTTCTCGGTAATCTTATTCGCAAACTGTGACTACGTGTGTTTACCGGGTTGGAATATTGAAACATTTGATCAAAGGAGATTTCAATTTGGTTGTTAGCAATTTTGTAGAGTAATTTCAGATCGGTATACAAACGCCTAACCTCCAGTGACTTAAGACCTAGCATGCTTAAACGTTCTAAGTAATTAAAATGTTCAAGTCCAGGAATCCGTTTGGTATAACGTCTTTGAATTTTTTCTATTAAATCTATGTCCTTTAACAAGTAAGGAGACCAAATTGGGGTACTACTTTCAGCAATAGGACGGACAAAAGTCGTGAACATTTTAACTAAAAAATTGGATCTCTGGATTTAAAAGATTTAAATATCAAAGCTTGAACGCCTAATGCTTTTTTGTATACTGCTAAACAGTGACTACTAAATTGCAAATTTCCTGAAATTATGAAGCCTAGGTCTCTAATTTCGCTTGTAACCGGCAGAGTTTCATCATTTAGCTGATAGTGTGGCTGTTGTATGCATGGTCCAAAAACCGATACTGAACACTTTGGAATGGCAAGACATAGCTGCCATTAAACTGACCATTCATACAACCGCCTAAGATCATCTTGAAGTAGTACGTCAGTAATAGTTGATTTTTTAGTTCCAATATAACTTAACATCATCTGCATAAATCAGAAGCTTTGCCGACTCAATACAACTTACAATATCGTTTATATAGACCAAAAACAGCACTGGTCCCAGCACTGTTCCTTGCGGAACACCACTAGTAACTGGGCTTTTTGGCGATCTACTACCGTTTACTTCAACAAACTGCGTACGATTTGAAAGAAAAGCTCGAATCCAATTTAATACTTTACCTTTAATGCCATACCGATCAAGCTTGTACAGAAGCTTAGTGTGTGATACTGTATCAAAAGCCTTTGCAAAGTCAAGATAACAGCAGTGAACTACCTTCCCTTCCTCTAGCATGTTAGACCAATCAACAAGAGATTTTAAAACGTTTGTAACTATCGATTTCTTTTTCAAAAAACCATGTTGCTGCTGGCAGATCAGATTATTTTCTTTCAAATGCTTTATAATAAGATCTCGAATGATGGACTCTAAAAGTTTACAACAAAAACATGTTAGGCTTACTGGTCGGTAACTGGCAGGATCATTATTTTTACCCTTCTTTTTATAAATAGGAACAATCTTAGCGTCAAGCCATTGTTGTGGCAGCACACCCGCGTTTATGCTTAACTGGAAAATATACTTTAGGGGCCTGAGAATGCTATCTTTAACTCGTTTTAAAAAGAAAGAAGATAATCCGTCAGGACCAGCCGACTTTTTATTAGGTAACTTATCAATAAATTTTGCAATATTTTCTTCAGTAAACAACACATTATCAAATACTTGGTTAGTGAAATTTTCCAAATTTGGTAGTTCCATGTTATCCTGAGTATAAACACTACAAAATTGACGATTTAGTAGTTCAGCTTTCTGTTTGCAAGTAGTGGCTTCGACACCATCCTTTTCGAAAGCCGGTAATGGTATAGCACTTTTAGAAGTCATTTTCGAGTTCTCAAAATTGTAAAAACGGCTTAAAGAAGCAGAATTTAGAATGCTGTTTTCATGCCTCCGCACGTCTGCCGCAGCCTCATCAGTAGCTTCTTTAGCAGCAGCTCTGAAAGCATTTCTATCACGATCAAGACGAGTTCTCTTATACATCTGCCATAATTTCTTTTTTCTTTTAAACTTTTGTCGGGTGGCCCGGGATCATTTAAAAGATTTGCTAGTTGCCCTCCTCTTGGGAACATAGAGATTAATAGCATATTCTAAGATGTTACTAAAAGTAACCCACATTTCATTTACTGTTGAATTTAAAAGTAGAGTTTCCCATGCAATGGTGTCAAGAAAAGCATTTAGACCTAAATAATATGCTCTAGAAAAATCATAAAAACAAATAGCTTTCTGTTTCTTTTCAATAGCCTTACCAACAACTTCGAAGGAAACTAAATTATGGTCGCTACTAAATGGTTCAGAGACTTCGACCTTGGTTAACAATTGATCATCTGTGGTAAAAATCAAATCTAGAAAATTGTTACATCTAGTGGGGCTGTCTACTAATTGATGAAGGCCAAGCTCATGAAAAAGCAAACTATATTCTGTTTCGTTTGGCGTTCTCAAATTTACATTGCTAAATAAATTTGGTAAGTTAAAATCGCCAACTAATATCAAATCTGAATTGTTTATTTTATTTTGGAGATGACTTCTAAAATTTTCGTCAACATTCCAAGGAGCCACAGGAGACCGGTAAACAACACCAACGTCAACAAAGGTATATATGTTTCAAAAGTTTAAGTTTGATCCAAAGAATTTCTATGTACCCTTCGATACTTAATTCTTCCACCTTCTTACAATCCAAGCTATCCTTTATAAGAGCTAATACTCCTCCATGTATACGTGTTTTCCTATCCGATCTAAAAACATATCCTACGGCAAAACTAAAGAGAGAATCCTGATCATAATTTTCTAACCATGTTTCCGATACAAAAATAATATCAGGAGACATATCATCTATTAAATAACTTAAGTCATCTAACTTGTTTCTAATACACTGAGCATTGAAATACACGCACTTTAGGCTTCTAAGGGGTTCATTCACATTAGTAGTTAGTTCAGAGACTGGGTCAGTGATCACTCGCTGTTTGGGGGTCGACCCGGCATCCCACCGGTACCCGGGACGTTAGGTTTGGTAAGATTTGGGACAATCTTGCCCCGGAAGATTTTAACCTTTTCGCCGCGGTCCCGGCGAGCCGCCAGTTCTTCCCGTAGTTTCCTATCCCGCTCACGTTGCCTAAACGTTAAATCCGGTCGAATCCAAGCGCGGTCCAATCCGGGCAGGGCCG
>JASAND010025638.1:0-75122 GCA_030248195.1 Trissonchulus latispiculum
TTCAATTTTTGCTTAAAAAGTGGCCAAAGTTGGCAAAAAATCGAAAGTTTTATTTTAGGGGTTTTTGACAATCTTTGGGGACCCTACCCCTCTAGGTTTTTTGCCCGGCTACACCTATGGTATTTCGTTTGTTTTGGACGGGGGGCAGCTGTAGTGTTTCTATTTCTTTTTTTAAGATGAAAATATTGTGAGCATGAAAATACTAAGACGAGGCTCAACTTGTCATAAAGCTAAGACAACGTGTCCATAAAACGTTTGACTTGGGAGATGTGCTTGCTTGAGAGGCTTGAGAGAGAGATAGGTAAATCAATTATGTAAATTTCGATATTTTTGGTTAGAAAATTGTTTTCCTCTATTGTCCCGTTTTCTTCCTGTGAGTCGAGATGGCCGAGTGGTCTAAAGCGCTGATCAAAACTTCCGATCTTACGGTGGTTCGATCCCCAGAAGCCACAAAGCTTTCTCGACTCTAGCCAACCCAGCTATCCATCCTTCACTGGTCGGTAAATGGGTACCACTACGGTGGGAAGGTAGCAGGAATCTATGTAGAAGGGCCGGCTCCCCTTCCCGTGGATGCAGTGTATCACTTGAGGTGACACTCCTGGCTCTACGGCTGAGAATCCGGGGATGAGAACCGGCACCCCATGTCCTATGCTGTGGCGGACGGAGATTTCTCTTGGGAATTAAACCCTTTTACCTTTTTACCTTACCTTCCCTCACTCCTTTTCCTCCTTTTACCCCTTTGGTAACTTAAGTGGAACCTGGGCATAAAAGAAAAACGGGAGAATTAAGTACATACGTAGACTACTTTTTTAATTGTTATGAAAAAACTTATAATAATAAATGTTCTTTGATTTCTTTATTATGTATTCAGGTTCGTGCTGCTTAAGGCTTGGTTCGAACCGTTAAGTGACTAACATTTTACTTCAGGTCCTGCCATTGGATGTTACCAATGATGAGAGTGTTGCTGAATGTGCTCGCCAGATTACTCAAATTTGTGAGGAAAAAGGTTTAGGTAGGCCGTAGGTTCTGGTTACTTTTTACTTTTAAGTCAATTTGGATTGGATTTTTTATGTATATAATAACTAGTGATGGGAACTGGATATCCGGATATCCGTTTACATTTAGACAAAGTATTTTTAAAACCAAGGTTGCAGTTTGGCTGTATGATGGAAGTTTACAGGGCAACGAAAAATTGAAATTTTAAGTGTAACATCAAAAAAATTTCTCCAATTTATGTTTTAAATAACCGGATATCCGGACATCCGTTAACGCTAGACGGATATCTGGATGTGAAAAAAATATCCGGTGCCCATCACTAGTAATAGCGTACATAACTCGTGTTAAACATTCGTCTTATATATGTCGCCTATTCCATCTATTGTAGTGGTGTTTTCTAGAACTGTGGGCCCTCTACAACAATGCGGGCATCGCCACAGCGGGTGAGGTGGAGTGGTGCCCCCTCTCACTGTATCAGCAGAGTTTGGATGTCAACTTGATGGGAGTGATCCGAGTCACAAAGTCTGTCCTAAGTCTCATCCGGAAAAGTCGAGGTTTGTAAGCCTTGTGGACTGTTGCAGAGAGAGTAGTGAGTGTAGAAGACAATATTTTTTGTGTACAAATTCTGTAGCACATTTTTGCAAACTTTCGGCTTCTATTTGAGGCAGATGTAGTAGTTAAAAGTGAGGGGTGAAAATTTGAATATTTGTTCGAATGTTTTTTGCAAAGTTTTACATTGTCCTGGTTAAAACAGCCAAAAATCTCCAAACAGTGGCTAATGGCTAATTTTTGGTGTTTTTCAGCTAAAATAGCATAAAAAAGCATAAATTGCTTCAAAAATTCGGCAAAGCCAGAAAACTCTGAATGCTGGAGTAAAATTGGACAATTTTTGATTTTGGCGGGCTCCTTTAATGGGCCCCAGTAAAAGTAAAATAAATGTGTCGTTTATTTGAACCAGTTGCTTTTTTCAAACACTTTTTTCTTTTCACTCTTCTATTTTTTCTAATATTTACTGTTCCAAGCGTTTTTTCTAATATTTACTGTTTCAGGCCGTATTGTGAGTGTGACGAGTGGAATCGCCCGCGTACCCTACCCCGGTCGGACCAGCTACTGTGCTTCCAAGGCGGGCGTGGAAAGTTTCATGGAATGTCTGCGCTATGAGATGAGAAAGTTTGATGTTCATGTTAGTTTGTTTTAAGATTTTTTAAAATTTTTATTTAAATTTATATATTTTAAATTCTAAATAGTTAACTTGTCTTGTTTCTTTGAACACACACACAACAGTACGCATACAGAGTATTTTTTTACCCGGAGGGGGCGAGGGTGCCCCCGAAATTGACCTCTCCCCCGAAATCGCCCCTCCCGGGATTGTTGCTCCCCCTGGATTTTCGGGGTCCCAAATTTTTGCTAAAAATAAGCAAATTTTCAAAACTTTTCCGGCCCTGCCTGAGATTTTTTCGTAAAAATGGCTATTTTTAGCTTAAATCCTGGCATCTTCGAGAACTTTTTGCGTTTCTACCTGTAACATATGCGCCAAAAATACCATTTTTGGACATACGAAAAATTTCTTCCCCTAGTTTACTTCTAGCCCAGAATTTGGGGGGGGGCGATATGGGGGGCTCAAAGAAGCCCCCATCCCC
This sequence comes from Trissonchulus latispiculum, assembly GCA_030248195.1. Lineage (NCBI taxonomy): Eukaryota > Metazoa > Nematoda > Enoplea > Enoplida > Ironidae > Trissonchulus > Trissonchulus latispiculum. Next base: position 2,637 of record JASAND010025638.1, read on the forward strand.
ATCGATGGGGGGGCTCGCCGAAAATGGGGGCTTATTTCTTGACAAATGTTTATGTTTTTGTGTATTAAAAAATGCTAAAAATCGCTAAAAGTAATTAATTTTTGGTGTTTTTTGATCTAAAAATAGCGGAAATTTAGGTAAAAATCCGGCGAAGCCGGAAAATGTTTTGAAAATTTAGGCTAAAAATGGTAAAAAATGGCAATTTTTGGGGTTATGGGGGGTCTCCTCGAATGGGGGAGCCCCCTCCAGTAGAAGTAAGCCAGTCCCCCCCCCCCCGAAAAAACCCTAAAAATACCCTGCGCATACAGTACATATATATTATACAGTACGACACGCATATTATGTACTTTTTTGTTTTTTGTGGTGTATTGCAGGTTTGTGTGGTCAACCCGGGCAACCATACCGGAGCCACGAAAATTTTTGCCAACATGGAAAAGTCATTGGAGGGCGTTTATCAGACCATGAGCCCTGAGCTAAGGGCAGAGTATGGTGAAAAATATCTACAGGCCTATAGGCGTAGTCTTGTGGGTGGTATGTAACATTCCGTCTTAACTAGACTTTTTGTGAAATAATGTTTTTTTTGTGAATTGCTAGAATTTTGGGGTAGCCGTTATGTATGCTCAAGCTTTGAGAAGGTTTTGGTGCGTTCAGTACCTAATGCAGAGGGGACCCCACGGCTTTTTGATTGTGAGAGGGGGGGGGGTGGCGCATGGGCGTTATCCAGGATTTAGGAAAAGTCTGGACCTAACTTTATCTAAAAATGTCCAAATCTGCACCAAAAAGTGCTGATAATTTCTTTTCGGTCTGGCTAATGTGCCAAAATTACTGAGAGACATCCAGCTTTAGTCAAGTCACATTTTAGTTCCGCAATAAAAGGTTTCTCATTCTTGTTTCTGAATCTTTCCTCTAGTATTTTCCTAATTTTATTATCATCTTTAATCTAAACAAACTTACTAGTATTGCTTATGCATTTATATTTTATTAAATCAATAATAAATAATTAAATATATAAATAATTATTAAATAATTAAATTAAATTTTATTTATTTCAGCCTACATGTATGCGGGTACCAGCATTAGTCAGGTGCTGGAGGCTCTAGACCAAGCCATTCGATCCCGGCGCCCCCGGGATCGCTACAAGCCCATGCCCCTGGGCTGGCTTCTCTGGGACTACCTGATGCAGGCTCTGCCCAATGAACTGGCCGATTGGTTGGTCTGGCTCTGTATCACCCGATCCTTGCCGAAACCGGCTGTTATGGATAGATAATGTTGTTAGGGCGTTTAGATTTTTGATCAGAATTTTATTTATTTCAGAATTTATTTTCAAAATGCTGGATACGCCGATGTCCAAAAGCTATATATTGTAAAAGTCACCATCATATTTTTGGTCATCATTATTATACCAAGCAAACGCCCACCAATTACTTTATCAGAATTTCATGTAATTGGTTGGTGTTTGGTTTGGTATTGGTTGACCAGAATATGCTGGTGTCCTTTATAATATAGCTTGTGAACATCTGTGTATCCAGCATTTTGAGAAAAATGGGGACCTGGCAAAAAAGATTTGAGGATTTTTTACGTAAAATATCAAACTTTTTGCAATGAAAGAAAGAAAGATTTACTCCAGAAATTAACAAGACGGAACGTACAACGATTATACAGTTTAAAATGTAAAATGGAATGTTCATAACATTTTCTATTGGACAGCCCGAAAGGAGGGGGCTTCATTCAACTCCCAAAGCCCCCCCCCCCCTTGGATACGCTCATGTTTGCAGTATACAGTTCAATTGCTCAATGTTGTTTACGTTGCTGTGTTTTTGTTGTTTCTATGACTGCGGGCAGTTTTAGCTGCGTCTGTCTAAAGTTTTATGAATTCTGATTTTGTGATTTTAGCAATTTGCTGTGTTGATTAGTTAGTTGTTATATGCATCATGCTGCTCGTTCTGTATTGATATAGGTATATAACTAACTTTACGCATGTTTGGTTTATTTGCAAATTCCTGCTATGTTGTTATTATTATTGTTTGTGATTGAGTGCCTACCTTTATATTTTTCATTGTGTCTATTTTTGAGATTAAATGCGATTATAATATATCTTGTTTGCCCCTTGCTATTTCCATTAAAAGTTGTTGCACAGTGTGACTGCTTCCTGCAAAACTACGTATATTTAGTGTAGAGTTTGGTGCTAATTTGGATGTTTTGTCCACCGAGTGTTTGACGGAATGACCGGTTGTGTAGACCAAAAAGTTTTAGGCCAAGTCGAGTAGTATTTACTGTGGAATTGATGCTAAAAAGGATTGCCTGAATCTGGTAATTTTGTTTAATTGTTAAGTTTGGTTGCATGGTGGGTGGTGACCTGCCGCGAGCCCTATCCATAAAGCCAGCCAATAATGCTGGCCCAGCTTCCAACAAATCCGCCACAACTTTACATTGAAGCCAGTACAAAATGTAGATGCAGACACTGGTCTACTGGAGGCTCCCCTCCCCCCAAACACCCGTCTGTCTGCGTTCTTACTGGTATTGTTGATTGCAACGACAAAGTGTGGTAGTTCATTTTCCTAGAATAGTCATTCAGACTGTGGCAATTGAAAAAATTCAGCAGCACTAAATTTATCTTGTTAGCGGCATTCTTGTCCGCACAATCTGGTAAAAACAATTTTTGATTTACGTATGATTTATTCCGAAAATTATGACGTACGCATATACGTACCTGATAAAAATTAATTGCGCGAAAGTGCTCTACATAAATTAATTCCTGGGGTTAGTATACATTTGAAAAAATTCTTCAACTGCCGGAAGGATCCGTTCCCCAGTTTAGGTTTTTAGTCGTCGCTGGCCCAGTTTGTCTTTGTTGAAGCGCATACAACTCCCACACAAGTAAAATAGTGTTTTTTAACAGTACAAAACTAATTTTTGACGCAACGACCGCAATTTCTTGGTTTATATACTTTAGTCAGAATTTCATTTGTCAGAATGTCACTAGTCAGAATTGTATTTGTCAGAATGTCACTAGTCAGAATTTTGTTTGTCAGAATTTCACTTGTCAGAATTTCATTTGTCAGAATTTCATTTGTCAGAATTTCACTAAGTCAAAATTTCATTTGTCAGAATTTTAGTCAGGATTTCACTAAGTCAAAACTTCATTAGTCAGAAACATGCCACAAGCCAGAACCTCCCGTAGCGCAGTGGTTTCTTACTGCGCTACAAGTGGAGGATCATGTCAAGTCTAGAGCTTGTATAAAAAATAAGTTCTAGCACCCTATTTCAAATATCCTGGGCAATTTACCGAGATTGTCAAGGGGTGGCCGCGCCTGCTTGGTAGAGCTACCACAGCACCTCCATTACGGTGGACGTAATGGACGTACTGATAGCCTTGTAGAACACCTCGGGTAATTGCTGTGGCAATTATTCAGTGTCAGCATCCCCCTTCGGTCCCCCCGGTCGATTTCCGGTTCTGAGCTTTGAAATTTGAGATTTCATGGGCTATTATATCAGTATCCGGTTGGTCCGGAACTCAAATTATTTCATTAAAATGACATTTTGTCTATCCCTAACAAGCATCGACCTCAAATTACTTCATATCTGCTGTAAATTTTGAATGATAGCGTGTTAAAAATGGTTCAAAAATAAGTTATATTGCGTGCGACAAAGCTAAGCGTATGGCATCAAATCGCATATCCGGTTTAACAATTACACAAAACAAGCAAAATCAGCACGATTTTAAAACGCTATCATTCAAAAATTTCAGCAGATATGAAGTAATTTGAGGTCGATGCTTGTTAGGGATAGACAAAATGTCATTTTAATGAAATAATTTGACTTCCGGACCAACCGGATACTGAGATAATAGCCCATGGAATCTCAAATTTCAAAGCTCAGAACCGGAAATGGACCGGATATTCGATCACTTTGACACCGGTATTAGGAAAGTAGCCTCTCAAATATTCATTGTGCCAAAAACTAACATTTCTAATCCGCGATTCCGAGCACCAGACCGGAAAAACCGATTTTTCCGGTTTTTTTCGCACCGGATACGACCATAAATCACGCAAGTTTGGTCCAAATTGGACAAAACTTCGTATATAGACTAATTTCGACCCGTTGAATCTAAAAATTCAGTCAGCGAAACTGTACGACCTACCCATCTTGCTGTACAGTTTTTGTGACCTAGACATCCGGTTACCGGACATAGACCGGATGTGACCGGATTTTCGGAGATGTCTTGGGCCAAGGACCAATGTGCTAGAGTATGAATGAATTAGCATTGTCTTTCCGAATCTGAAGCGTTTTTATTGATTTGGCATCCGGTAACCGATTATAGACCGGATATGATGGTTTTACCGGATTCTCCTCCTCCTAAGGTTTCTAAAAATATATACTTTATACAGGCTAACTTCAAAGATTAACTCAGGACAAGCGCTCACAGTTCGGTTCCAAGAATTTTTGGTCAGACTTTAGTTTAGTTCTATTCAGACTGACTATTTCAGAAAAGTGAATTTCTGACAAATGTAGTTCTGACTTGTGGCATGTTTATTACTAATGAAATTTTGACAAATGAAATTTTGACATAGTGAAATCCTGACTGATGAAATTCTGACAAATGAAATTTTGACATAGTGAAATCCTGACTGATGAAATTCTGACAAATAAAATTCTGACAAATGAAATTCTGACTAATGAAATTCTGACTAGTGAAATTCTGACAAATGAAATTCTGACTAACGACATTCTGACAAATGAAATTCTGACTAGTGAAATTCTGACAAATGAAATTCTGACTAACGACATTCTGACAAATGAAATTCTGACTAAAGAAAGTAGACGAATTTCTTGACGCAGTAAAATTTTTCCCGACGCAGCACTGGCGTAAATCGTGAAACGAAAAACCCTGTACTGACCTATAGTGGTTGACCTCCTTCCTTACAGCCTTACTGCTTCTCGTTGTGTCGCTGAATAGCGTGTAGGCATACACTCAAGAGCAAGCGTGTTTAAGGCTTATTCTAAATGGTGCCTCCCTCCATAAGCAAGCAAGTTCCTTTGGGTTCCAAATTTTGCTCAGAAGACCAAATATTTGATAACTTGTCTGGCTTCGCCGGAGATTTTTACTTTTCCCCATTTTGACCATTAAATGTGACTATTTGGTGATACATAAAAATCAACTTTTGCAGTGTATGCGAGAAAACTAGCACTATTTTTAGCATATTTGTAGAAAACTTACACCCCTTCACTGCTTTTAGAAAAATTCCATCCCAATAATTTCTCGTCCCTTGGAGTTTTGAGGGGCCCTCCAAGCAGCAAAAAAATTCTAGAAAATAAGCCCAGTATAGTTGTTACCTGTTGTGGCTGTACCTATTGATTCTTTGTCCTAGTTTAAACATACCTACATTGTAAATAGTTGGGCGTCTTTTTTATGTTGTGACTGTGAGCGTCCAACCTTCGGGTTTGGGGGGAAATTTTTTTAAAAAAAGGGGGGGGGGCCTCTTTTTTTTTTTCCTTTTTTGTTGTTTTTTTTTTGTGGTGGTTCTTTTTTTTTTTTTTTTTTTTTTTTTTTTTTTTTTTTTTTTTTGGGAGACACTTTTGATCCCAACTTTTGGGAGTCATTTTGATCCCAACTTTTGGGAGCCATTTTGATCCCAACTTTTTGGGAGCTATTTTGATCCCTATTTTTAGGAGCCATTTGTGATTAAGCGGGTGACGGTCATGAGTAGAACTTTTGGGTGACTAATTAGCTCTGAGATCATCAACCTGTAGAATTGTTAGGGAGACACTTTTGATCCCAACTTTTGGGAGCCATTTTGATCCAAACTTTTGGGAGCCATTTTGATCCCAACTTTTGAATGCCATTTTGATCCCAACTTTTTCGATCTATGAATGGTCTGACGGGAATTTGTGTTTGATAATCCCAACTTTTGGGAGCTATTTTGATCCCAACTTTTGGGAGCTGTTTTGATCCCAACTTTTGGGAGCTATTTTGATCCCAACTTTTGGGAGCCATTTTGATCCCAACTTTTGGGAGCTGTTTTGATCCCAACTTTTGGGAGCTATTTTGATCCCAACTTTTGGGACCCATTTTGATCCCAACTTTTGGGAGCTGTTTTGATCCCAACTTTTGGGAGCCATTTTGATCCATACTTTTGGAAGTTATGTTGAATCCTAATTTTTGAGTGACCGTTTGCATCCCGTGATAATATAATCAGAATATTGTGATGAGTGAAATCTCTTGTTTTGGCTCAGATAATTAAAATTCCTCGAAGACAAGTCATCTACCAATACGTTCGTAACATGGACGTTCAGCATTGAATCTCCTATGTTCATTTAATGTTCACAACTTTGGGAGGTGTTAATGTTTATGAAACCTATACTGTTTATGCAGCAAAGTTGATTGATCTATCAATTTGTTGGCTTGAAGTGAAGTTGTGAAATATTACCTGAAGTTGTGAAATATTACCAGAGATCCAGTCAAGATGTCTACAGAAGGTGCAAGTGGTAAGTCTCTTTAAATGCAAAAGTGCTTTGAATGTATTGGTAGTATTGAATGTAATGTATTTGGATAAAATAATAGAAATTCTGTGACTACCAATTTTTATTTCAGAAACTCAACAGCCTGTGTGTCCTCTGTGCCCGCAACGATTCACACTGCTACACAACCTGCAGAGACACCTACGGAAGAAACATCGAATGGAGTACCGTACCTTGTTCCCCAAAAAGAATGACCGCATGTGCTCCATGTGCTCTCAGACATTCACGAAGTTGAAGAACCTAAACAGACACATGAAAGAACAACACGGCGAGTCAAACACTCATCGATGCGATCAATGTGGGAGAACCTTCCTCAGAAAAGCCTACCTCACGGAACACACCTGTGAACCACAACCAGCATCGAAACAACAACGACTTCCACAACAACCACCGGAACAGCCACCAACAGAGCATCCGACTCAAACACCCGAACAACCACCGGCAAAAGAGATGTCAGAAGGATCACTTCCTGAAGATCCAGTTGAACCACCCGTTCAGGATGACATCTACGCCAGGAATTGGGCAAGAATTCGTACCCATCACCACATGACGAAGAAATTCATGCGAACTTACAACTTCCGCTTGGAAGGACTAGATGCGATTGGAGACAACCTAAAGAGAGTATTCCTTAATCAGGAGTACAAAGGGAAATGGAACATATCCTTTGGATTCATCCTCAGAGACAAAACAACCGACGAACAGATATACTACTATGCCAGCAACAACACCAACCTGTTCGAGATGCCTAGACTAATTGGCAACAGAAAAGACTTGACTAAACTCATTGATGACATTGAAGGCATGGATGTACTTGAGTGGGCACAACAACAACGCCCTAATTCGAAATATGTTGTTGACAGCGTAACAAATATGTTAGTAACTGTGTATTGTATGCTATATTATCCCATTGGTTGATGTACATATATGTGTGCAAATGACAGTTATTGTATGTAAATAATACATGTAAATAAATCGTAAAGGAGTTAGTTCTTCGTGAAACAATAGGCAAGGTTAGGTCAAGTTAGTCGAAATAAGGAAATGCAACAGATTTGAATTTCATGAAGCAACAAACAACAAATAAATTAGTTTACATTTACCATGAAGTTAGCTGTACTTCAAGTTAGAACTACATGCAAAGCAAGCTGACAATAAGCGAATATTACAAACGTTTGACATTGTAAAATGCTAACATTAGAGAAAAAGCTGACATTTTAAAATGGCGATATTACAAAAGGCTGCTTTTATAAATTTAGATTTTGCAAAACACTGATTTTTACTAAACGTTCATCTTCCAAACACTGATACATACGAAATGTATTGAACATACATTATACAACATTAGTTTACTGATAATATTCCCTGAGTGCACCACGTAAATAGCTGAGGTCACTGGTGTTGTCTATTTTGAAGTCGGTCATCTTATCATGGATAGACTGAAGGCGTCTGTCAGTGTCGTAACAGTACTCCCAACATTGATCCCATTCAACATAGGGACAGGCATTAGATCGGTGACTTAGATCACCCTCACGACATAGATGTAGACTGCAATCTGCCAAGCGATGGTAAAGACTATCACTGGCCAATAGAGTAGTAACATTGTTGTGAGATAGTTCAATACCGTACTCTGTCTCCGTAATGTTAATTGAAGACACTACGGTAAAAAGGGTCACTAGTATAAGTTGGAACATGTTGTCTATCTTTTTATTCAATAACTTATTGTTGGTACTTTTTATGGGATTTCTGACATTTTGGAGTTGGAGATAGTCTTACTCGTAGTCTATCAACATAGTTCTTGACAATGTTATCATTAGTGTCACTGCGTTTCCTGAGATAGTTGACAATGGATTCCAATGATCTGCCTCTAGCTCGGTGATGAAGGAAGTAGATACAGTACTCTCCACAAACATCAGTAGTGAAGTCTTGTAGCTGAATGCCATTATACTGTAACTGCCTATTGCCAATGAAGTCAGTGAATAGTAAAGGTGGTAGTCCGTAGCTGTCAAAATATTCCACTCCATTATCCTCTAACCACATTGCAACCCAGTGTTCTCCAGGTTGATTGGCTTCATCAGTGTTAGCAACAAGACATCCATGGTGGTATGGCGGTAGTTCATCACACGCAAATACTCCAAGGAGGGGAATTCGACAATCCTTTATTAGAGTCTGGTAGATTTCCTGGGTGTTCATAGTGCATAGTCAAAGAATGGTGTCCGATTGTAGTCTATTGATATGAGATTATCAAATTCGCCGTATATAATGATTTCGACACCTTGAGGATAAGTTGCTGAAGGGAGGGCCTTCTCTAGCTGCATCCTTAGTGATACGTCTCCTTCCCGGATGAGTTGCATAGCCCCTGTATCTACGTTGTCAGGAGTTAGGTCAAAGGCAAATATACTGTAGCCCTTGCCAAAATCTTCGTAGGAAATATCTGCACCCTTAGTTGACCCTGCCATATCGTTGCCTTCGTAGAGGTATATGAAAGGCATCGTGTACTGGAACTTGTCCCAAGCCATCTTCATTGGTTGTTTTGGTACAAACTCGTCACCATACTTGAGGGCAATCTCATTGACATTACAGTGTTGGAATTCAAGCGGGTTGTGTTTCTGACTACCATTGAATGCCTCTGACTTGACCATTGCCACTAGGACCCTTCTAGGGAGTTGACCAGTGAATACTGAATTTTCCACTACTGTTTGTACTCCAGGTGCGATATGCCTAGTGACCAGTTTAGTCCTTCTGATGGGATACTTTGCTGTCTCGTGATCTCTTAGTACACCCTCAATTGCCATGGTAAGAGAGTCTTGAGGCTTTACTTTCCATACACACCATCGGATATCGTCTACAACAATCTTATAACCACTGGTTGCTGACTGTAGTAGTATGTCGTCACTGTTACGGTGTAATTCCAGACTCAACTGACACTCGCTTAGAAGGTATCGATCTTGCTTGAATAGATCGCAGTGTAAAGGTCCTGCCACCACTACATATCGACCATCAGTGAATGGAATCCCTCTATGCTTAGCTGCAGTAGTGGAGATATCGTTGAAATCACTGTCCTTTGCAAATAGATTGCTCTGTAGGTGAGACGTTTTTGCTTCTTTTCCAAAGTTGGCTATGGTCTCTAGATACGCTCCATAGTGATAAAGGTCTCCACTATTGTAAATTTCCTTATCGGATAGTTTGACCACTAGTCGCCTAATGAATGTCTTTGCTAGCAAATTGATGGGTGCTACTGAAATGCTACCATCGGCTGCCTTTGCTACTGCCTTCCCATCACTATCAGTAATCCTTAACTTTAGGTATAGGTAGTTCCGGTTCAGGTCAAGCATGTAGGAATCCTTTGGTACGAGGAATAGGTATGGACCATTACTAGTTACAGGATTTAAGGGATATATTTCTGCCATGTAACCACTCTCCACACTAACCTGAGTAGGAGGTAGTGAGAAGAGATCCATTTCGGACTTAAAGCCCGGCATAGACTTTTCATCAACCTGTTTAGCCATTGAAGTGATTGTTAGTATATTATCATGATTACATACGGTGGTGGGTTTTTATGGGCTGTAGATGTCTCGCTTTAGTCTCTTAACTCGTCGTCTATATGGTCTGGATCCAATACCTTCACCTTGCTGTATTGCCTTCCCACTGTTCTCAAGTAGACGTCCGATGGCTGCCTTACCATGCCGTTTCAGTGACTCTTTTGGATCCTCTCCTCTGTTTAGGTAATCCCTGGCTACGTCTCCTGCTGTCTGAAAAGCCTGTCTACCTGCCTCCATGCCAACACGACGTACTACTGGCCAAATAAACCTTCCAATACCTCTCAGAAGACTGCCTAATCCGTCTCCTCTCTGATACCGTTGACCGGCATAGAAACCAGAACCTGTCTGAACTAGGTGTAGGTGCCAGTCTTCAACGGTTTCTGGATGATATCTCGTCCTCATTGTCTTTCTTGAAGTGAAGCTTTATAACTATACTACCATAATCAAAATGAACTCTCCTACCAATATGATTGTTTATATGGACTTTAATAGTGTTGACTAGATGTTTGTTCACTGGGACATAGTGAGGCTGAAACGAGTGCTGTATCGTATCTCCGTACTCATCACCTGCCTTTACTATCCCTAGTAGATTAGCGGTAGTTGAACCCTTCAGTTGTTCAGTCACTAAATCGCAGTGTACTTCGAGATAATGAAAGTTAAGGTCTGGTGGGTGCTTTGCATAGAACTTTTTAGTCAATGTTACAGGAGCATCCGTTTCCCAATCACTGGTGCGATCAACTGCTGCATTGATATCAAACTTTTGGTAGTCAAATCCTAGCATCCTCACTATGGCTGGAGCAAACTGAACAAACCCAAAGTTAGGTCTTTCATAGTGTTCCTGGTTCTCGTATAAGTCTAGGTAAACCCTATCCTTTTCTTGATCGTAGACGAAACGTATAGGAGGTGATTCCTGACGTTCATTGAGCATAGACTGAATGGTGAGGTTCACGGTATTCATTAGGTCGTGGAGGTTAAAGTATCTCCGCCTAGGTATATTGGCCACCTTTCGTAACTTGTCATCAAACAGGACAATAATGAATGTGTCTGCACTAGAATTAATGGCTTTCCAGGTGTGAGGATAAATGAAGTCAATCATTGCAACTGACCACCTGCCATGTAAATGTAGTGGATGAGCCAATTGAGTCTCAAACTCACCACTGCTCCCTGTAAGGTATAGAATCATCGTCGTTTGCGGAAATGTAGTTTTGCAAAGACCTTTCCGTATTCAAACTCTACCGCCTTTCCGTGATCGTCCTTTATATGTATTTCAATGCTGTCAAACTCTTTTCTTAGCACCGGTATATAGTGAGGATTATTGAATATCCGATCAATAGTATCATTGTGGCGTCCTTCAATGCTGACAACACGAATGATTGTTGCTATAGTGTTTCCGATCATTTGCGGTGCAACTACATCACAGTAGATGAATAGGGAATAGAGACCACCCTTTAGATCAGGAGCTCCTTTGGCTACGGCATACCTGGGTGGCGATTCAGTCTTCTGTTTCGGTACAACCTTTGTATCTGCAAAACCCAGCATGTATTTTAATTGTGGACTGAAATGGAGTGCTTTAAAGTCAGGTTCTTCATCCAGAGTGGTAGGTTTAAGGCCAACTCGTCGATGCAATTCATCATATGCCAATTCACAATTTATTTTCTTGGTCAGTTCAAGGGTATAGTTAATGGCATCGCACAACTGATGGACAGATTCATAGTTGTTTAGAGGTATATGACCCTTGAATGTTTTCTTTCCGACTCTCACCCTAATCTTTGCATCCTGTTCATTTCCTACATTGAACCAGGTAACCGGATATCCTAGTTCCACGAGTGCCACCTCCCATTCACCTTCAAGGTCTACTCGATGAGGAAGTTTGACACGGAAATTGTGAAGTTCGTTTGTTGCATAGTCACCAGTATTACTGGGTAGGTATAGGTAGAAATCCATTGCCTTCAGTTATCCAACTGTTGAACTTGTCAGGGTATCCAAGCCACTTGACAAAATACTCTTTACGACCCTTTCGATGTCTTGTTTTTATTACCTTTTCTACCCAATATGTGTCTGGTTCATCAACCTTTTGTACCTCAGGTTCATAGAAACCACCGATCACCTCTTCGCCACCATAGTCTTCCAGGAGGTACATACCATTGCTAACTTTTCGAATGCGGAACAATTCTTCTGACCAGTTAGGCAAATACCCCTTTTCAAACAGACCTTTCGTCTTACTGATTCGGACCATATCTCCGACCCGCAATTTAGTTGGTGTAGGAGTTTCTGGTTGTAGTGCTGTTCTGACTGCCTCCATATTTTCAGGCCTTGACGCTTCCACTGGTGTCATACGAATACTCCTGTGGCGAGCATTGTTGTAGCCTTCGACTAGTTGAGGGAGGTCGTCAATGTACCTGTACGATCTGGTCTTGGTAAAGTATTTCCATATCTTTGTCTTAATAGTGCGATTGAATCGTTCAACCAGACTACACTTGATCACTGGATTATTGCACGTATAGAAGTTGATGTGGTTAGCCTTGAGGAGTGACTGGAAATCTTTGTTAAGAAACTCTTTACCTCTGTCTGACTGTAAGTGTTGTGGTCGTCTGCCATCTGCCAGTATCTTACGAAAAGCTCTAGTCATCTCTTGACCACCCTTGCTTTTAACTGGGATCACCCATGCATACTTGGAGAAGACGTCAATACAGTTGAATAGGTACTTGTAGCCGTCATTTTTCTCTGCTATTGATACCATATCTGCCAGGTCTATTTGCCATAAGTCATCGATACCGGCCACCTGATACCTCCGCGTTGGGAATCTGTGTCTAACTGGTTTGTGGATGCTGTAAGTGTACTGTTTCTCCAACCACCGACTGACCTTGGACTTGGAGATTCCATGCTTTTTTGCCTCCTGGTAAACCCGATCAATTCCACCGAATGCTGCTGGACTTTGAGGATCATAGTAAATCTTTTCCAATGTGGCATTAGTCCTATTGTCATTACCATTACTAATATTACCATTAGCATCGTTCTCTAGTGTCGTCTCCATTTTAACCTCTTGAGGGCTGTCCTGATTCCTTGACCTGTTTGTGTACTTATGTACTGCCAACGTTGTTGATTTCCGACCAGTTCTCGGGGCACATTACTGTCCCTTAATGCTTTTGCTAATGTTTGCCATCCAATAGCGGGTGGTTGACTTGGTCTGTTGCGAATGAAGTCGTGAATGAGGTCGTATATTCTCGAGCCTACAATTGGTTGACCATGATACTCTATTTCTCCTCTGCTGTTGACCTTAAGTCCAGGTATGTTCATGATATGTTCAATTAGCTGACGTCCTTTCTGTTGTAATGTTGGAGGTAAGGTCGATACTATATCTGGCCTTGCAGGTGACTTCAATGACAGTTCCAGCGGTTTGTCTCGCAGTATTCGACGCCTGTAGTCTGCCTGCTTAAACAGTTTACTCTTGATATCTGACGGTAGCTTCGACTGAAGGACATTGCTGGCTTCCTTCTCCAACACCCTTGTATGTTCGTCAAAGTAGTCAGGCTTTACTAGTATTGAGTATTCCATCGTTGCTGTCTAGTTTATCAGTGTCAGTTTTTATTATCTTATGAGATTCCCAAGCAGTCCACTCACTACTCCAATAATAGGTCCGAGAAGAGCTGGTAAAAATCCACCGTGTTGCACTATGAGCTTCTTCTTTTTCTTAAGACTGATACGTTTCTTCCGTAGTGTTCTTAGGGCGTGCTTATAGCGTGCCAATTTATCTTTATCCTTTTTGGATATTGCAACGTTTCCGGAAAGTACGTTTTCTGCACAATCGCAAATACTCTTTATAAGATCAGGACTCCCGTGCAAGACAATAGCGTCTCTCTGTTTACGGCTTTTACACTTGCACAGTAGTCGCAATGTATCGATATTTCTTTCAAAACGATCCATGGCTAACTGTTTTGTTCAGGTTGAGTTTTTATGGAATACACATCAGTATATGGATCATCTGGGAAAATATGACCTCGTAGACGGATCTTTTCTGGTGTGTTCTGATCTAGGTCAATCAGTAAATATCCGTGTGGTCGGTTAGTAGCATGATCAAACGCTTCCATAAAACCCTTCACTCTACCAGGATACATTTGCCTTGCTAGGTTCATTGGAGTTAGCTTATCTGCTGGATTTTTCATTAGGACAATGTACTGACTATTTATCCTGTTTGTTCGCTGTCTATCGTAGAAGATGTCCTGAGTAATGTTTATCACACTACAGGACCAATGGTGGCATCCACGGGTAAATAACTGGACTAGGTTAGGTTGTCGCTTAATCTCGCTCATTAGGTCATCTAGGATCAATAATTTAGTATCCTTTGTTTTCAACGTGTCTAGCTCAGGCAATCCTTGGACAAACTCAACTTGGGGTAAGTTTTCATATGCATCTTGCCACTCAGTGTAGCACCATATGATCTTATCTGGAGGTTCTGATATCATCTCTGATGCATGATTTACCAGTCGAGATACAAATGTAGTCTTGCCTGCCTTAGTAGGAGCCGCTACAATACATGTAAACGGGTGTTGAAACTTTGGCGTCTTAACTCTCTCCATCTATCTACCTGCTTATATAAGTATTTATTATTCAGTATTTATCAGTATTTATTGACAATATCACACATCAATCATCACATAGCATAGAGTTTATTATTTCGTCAGTGTCAATAATTTCTTCTTGTATTTCTTCACACATTTCTTCTTCTTTTGGCATTTCTTCTTGTGTTTCTTCAGGCCTTTCGAGTCTTGTGGCTTCTTGTCTTCTGATAGGCTTGTGAAATCGCTGAAAGCTTCCTCTTCTTTGCTGAAATCTTCCTGTACTAAATCTTCCTGTTCCGAGGCAAAGCATCATATCAACTTGCAAAATTCGCCGCCATCCAATACCAGGAATCGAAATGATAATCTTTTGCTTTGGCCACCTTCTGCATTTGCGCCTGTGATAATGGCTGAGTCGAATGAGCTGTTTAAGCGCAGTATACATGATGTAGGTTGGTAGATATGGATGGTATACAGGTGGTATACAGAGATCCTTCTTATTGACTGTAGAGGTCGTAGATTTGATCTGCTGTGACACTGACAGGTCCAATAAATCCACTAAGTATACGCTTATCCTGATCCAGACATAGTATGGTTTCATCAAATAAGGACTGATAAGGGCATGGAATTGCTGCCTGAATATAATTTGGGCATTGGAAATTGAGGCATTGGTAAATGAACTGGCGGATCTCATGGAATTTGCTGATGGAAATCATATGTTCATTCCACCCATTGTGAATAAATATCATGTTCTCCGTTGACAATGACTGGTTTAGAGTGGGCAGTTTACACTGGGTATGCTGTGATGATAAAATCACTAATACAATCGTAGACAACAAAAACTTTATAAGAAGGCATGTCATTATAAACGGAGCTTTTTTGACCAATTGGTGCTTGAAATTTTTTAAACAGGATTGATCTTCTTGGGAAACTGATCCAGTATCCATAGTCGGGATTCTGTACTGTACTCGTCAACAAGCTTTTTATGTGCTTCTTACTACCATAGAATCTGGAGGCAGTTCGAGTACAGGCCTTATTCCCGTGCTTACTGTAAACGTGTTGTGAGACTTTAGTATTCCACATCAATAAGAAGAGGTTTGTATTAGAGATGAAAATTGTTAATGTTGTACTTAGTGGGCGTTTTGCAACGACCCTCCACTTATCAACTATTCCTAATATCAAGCTTTATAGAGGATTTATTGGTGGTAGTCTAAAGTTTCAAGAAGCAACATTTCAACTATTTACCAGCGGAAGTTTCATTTGCCTTGGTTGCAAGTCCGTGGAAAGAGCAAACCAGTGTATATCGTCACTTGCGAATTGTCTTTGTGTTGGTTTAACTGGTGAGGCTAAGGTGGTAAACCTTGTTGGATCCTTTGACATTGGCAAATTTATCGATCTAAGGTTGTTGTACGATATCCTGGGGAACAAGGCTTGTTATGAACCAGAGCTATTTAATGGCCTCACGTGTAAACTACTGGGCATTACAGTGCTGATTTTCCATACGGGAAAGGTTATTCTCACTGGTGCGAGAAAAGAGTCTGACCTAATTGATACTGGAGCTTTAATTAATAAGAAGGCACTGAGGTGTGTAAGGTAGTACCCAGTCATGCGGAGTCAACTGAACGAGTTCTTGCAAAAGACGCTTCGCCAATCCCCGTGTGTTCGAATCTGGACCACCGGGCGATGGGCAGTTGTTATGGTCATTGGTTGTAAAACCTGGACTAGCCCAATTCTCACTACTTACAGAGAAGCAGTTGACCAAGTATCGCTTATGGCATACAACGAGCTATGTCACATGGACGAACAGACGCTAAGAGGTGTGTGTGGATTGCCACCAAGACCTCATATCCCAGAAATTGATGCCGTCAGAGATAAACTGAGAGTCTTAAGAGCTCAGACAAAGCATCGACGTCATGTTCAAGCTATCTACAATATCCTAGATCAACTAGAGTCAGAAATGTTGTCATAAGTATCCAACTTTAATGTATGTTCAATACATTTCGTACAGTATACTCACAGTACAGACATTTGTTTATTGTACATTACAGTAGTTTGATGTTTACAGTCTTTATGAGTCCATGGGCACACAAACCATTCTGGAATTATCCATGTTGTTCCAACGTAATCGCCTAACCATTCAGTAATGAATACTGTTCGATTGTTACATTTTAAGGACGTAAGGACCATCACTGCGTCGAGTCGTGCTAATTGAACGGTTGGGAACGTCTTCCGACATTGGAATGTTAGACCATGAGTCTCCGAATACAGTTTCCAGGTGACTCGCTTCTGTAGTCGTTCACAGTCAAGTTCTTTCGCCAAGTCGTGCTGATCGGTCTGCATCAAGGCTTCGTGAAGTAAGGTTGTGGAAACTTCACATTGCTTCAGTCTCAGTAGGAGGTCAAGGGCTGCATCGTATCTGAGTTTAGTCTTGATGGATTCTCGGAAGTAGCTGGTGATCCGATGATACTCCACCATGAAGTCTGCTACAGGCATAGGCTCCAGTTTCTCGCAAAACAATTCCAAATCAATGTTCTCCATGGTGGTTGAATAGTTGGTAACTTAATACCAGTAACCTCAAGACATCACTTGCTTCCTAATCAACTATTTTTGCTGCATACCTTTATCAGGTTTCATAAAGAGTGTATATTTGTTGTTGTTGTTGTTGCTTGCTGCATTAGACATCACAATGTGATGATCATCACCCGAAGGTTTTGTATGTATCAGTGTTTTGTAAAAATCAGTGTACATTTGGTGTCATGTTAACTTTATGTAAAATCAAAATTTTTAAAAGCAGCCTTTTGTAATATCGCCATTTTAAAATGTCAGCTTTTTTCAAACAAATGTACTGCTAACTTCATGGAGTAATAGTAAATGTAAACTAATTTATTTGTTGTTTGTTGCTTCATGAAATTCAAATCTGTTGCATTTCCTTATTACTAATGTTCTAACCTGACCTAACCTTTTGTTTACCTAACTTTTGCCTATTGCTTCACGAAGAACTAACTCCTTCACGCTTTATTTACATGTTTACATACAATTCCACAATAACTGTCATTCACACAATAGCACAGATAAGGTAAGTGGAAGTTGTAACTTGGAAGGTTGTCGTGTGTCTTGTTTAGTAGATATCATACTGACTGGGTGGGCCAACTGGAAGTGATTCAGTGGTAGCTGGCGTCGGAGTTGAAGTTTCCCCTGGCGGTGGCTGTTGAGTTGTTGGTACGCCGTGCTTTCGGTCGATGTGACGGATTAGGTGGGACTTTCTGAGGAAATGGGTTTTTCTGAGGTAACGGGATATACATTGGTCGCATTTATAGGATCCTGAATTGCCATGTTGTTCTTTCTTGTGTCGGTTTAGGTTCTTCAACTTCGTGAATGTCTGAGAGCACATGGAACAAGTGTGATTATTCGTTCTGGGGAATAAGGTACGGTAATCCGTTCGATGTTGCTTCCGTAGGTGTCTCTGCAGGTTATGTAGCAGTGTGAATCGTTGCGGGCACAGGGGACACATAGGCTGCTGAGTATCTGAAATAAAAATTGGTAGTCACAGAATTTCTATCATTTATCCAAATACATTACATTCAATACTACCAATACATTCAAGAGCATCTTTTGCAATTAAAGAGACTTACCGCTTGCACCTTCTGCTGACATCTTGACTGGATCTCTGGTATATTTCACAACTTCAGGTAATATTTCACAACTTCAGGCCAACAAATTGATAGATCAATCAACTTTGCTGCATAAACAGTATAGGTTTCATAAACGTTAACACCTCCCAAAGTTGTGAACATTAAATGAACATAGGAGATTCAGTGCTGAACGTCCATGTTACGAACGTATTGGTAGATGACTTTTCTTCGAAGAATTTTCATTATCTGAGCCAAAACAAGAGATTTTACATAATATTCTGATTATCACGGGATGCAAATGGTCACTCAAAAATTAGGATTCAACATAACTTCCAAAAGTATGGATCAAAATAGCTCCCAAAAGTTGGGATCAAAATAGCTCCCAAAAGTTGGGATCAAAATAGCTCCCAAAAGTTGGGATCAAAATGGCTCCCAAAAGTTGGGATCAAAATGGCTCCCAAAAGTTGGGATCAAAATGGCTCCCAAAAGTTGGGATCAAAATGGCTCCCAAAAGTTGGGATCAAAATGGCTCCCAAAAGTTGGGATCAAAATGGCTCCCAAAAGTTGGGATCAAAATGGCTCCCAAAAGTTGGGATCAAAACAGCTCCCAAAAGTTGGGATCAAAATAGCTCCCAAAAGTTGGGATCAAAATGGCTCCCAAAAGTTGGGATCAAAATAGCTCCCAAAAGTTGGGATCAAAATGGCTCCCAAAAGTTGGGATCAAAATGGCTCCCAAAAGTTGGGATCAAAAGTGTCTCCCTAACAATTCTACAGGTTGATGATCTCAGAGCTAATTAGGCAGTTCCCAAAAACACAGTCATCACATAACCCAAACATCAGCTTAATCACAAATGTCTCCCAAAAATAGGGATCAAAATGGCTCCCAAAAATAGGGAAGAAAATAGCTCCCAAAAATTGGGAAGAAAATGGCTCCCAAAGTGTGCTCAATTGATCTCTCTATTACTACTAGTGCTGTGTACACGATTCTTGTTTTATTGAAATAGTTGTGTACTGGGTTTATTTCGGAGATTTTTTCTGGAAAATGGGGCCTCCTGGAGGGAATGTGACATTTGGAGGCATATATATATATATATATATATATATATATATATATATATATAAATTTCTAAAAATATTGTCGAAAATTGGTTTACGTATTTTTATCTAGTATATATGCATTAAAAATTTATCCAAATATAAGCAAATTTAATGGTCAGAAATATTAAAGTTAGGTAAACGACTATTTGAAACTTTGGTACTAAAAGGCGTACGTATATATCTAGTGGGCATCCACATTTTCCGGAAATGGGTCTTTATGCAGCCCCTAGTTCCTGCCCAGTAAAATTTACCCATACCCAATTTTTTTTTACTTTCAAATTGAAGACTTTGAATGTAAAAAATCTTAAAACTTAAGCTCCTTTCGGCGTAGCGAATAAACGACTGCTTACTGTTGCTGCTGCTGTCTGGTAAAATAAAATGTGAGACATATAAATGGTGTTGATGCAAATTGTGTATATATATATGTACGTATATATTCGTAGCTAATCCCCAACCTCTGTCCTGTGTCCTACAGACATTTTCTCTATCTCTAATTCTGCTCTAATCTTTTTCTGCTCTAATCTTTTCCAGCTGATGAAATTCCAAAACGACCGCGGCGGTCGCATCGTGCTGCAGGACGTGTCCAAACCGGCCCGCTCTGACTGGGCCAGTATCCAGGAGGCCCTCCAAAGTGCCCTGGACCTGGAGCGCCAGGTCAATCAGTCTCTGCTGGAGCTACACGCCCTGGCTGCCTCACACAACGATCCGCATATGACGGATTTTATTGAAGGTGCCACCTGGCGGGGTGGGGGGAGGGTTTTTTCTTCTTCTTATCTGTGCTCTTCTAGTTTTGAACTATTTTTTTGAGATAGGTATCAATTTCACACTTATATATACTTACCTGTACAGGAGAGAGCACCAATGATTGTATACCATGAGTATAATATGTTGTGTGCACATTTTCATTCCTGACTCTACGTGGTGTAGTGCTAGCTAAGCGTTCCTAATCTTCAGTTCGGGAGGTCTGTGGCTCAGTTGCCGGCGGAGCCAAATCTTTGCATAGCTAACTCTGTGCTGGTTGGCTATAATACATTAACTACATTAATTACATACATTACGTAGGTACTGATACTGTAATGTAAATTAATTTGCATAATTTATTAATGAATTACGTATATATAAATATATATATATATATATACGTTATTAATTATTTCAGAGACATTCCTTGGCGAGCAGGTTGATTCCATCAAAGAGATCGGGTCTCTGCTAACTCAGGCCAAACGCTGCGGCGCTGGGATCGGGGAATATGTCTTCGATAATGAATCGCTCAAGGAGGCACATTGATGATGATGACATTTTTTGACGGCGCGGTGCGGAGGGGAGGGGGGTAGCTAAATTTTCTGCGGAATTTCTAAGGGGAAGGTAAAGGATTTTTGCTGAGGTGTATTTCATTTTCCTTTTATCGATTTTGTTTCGTAAAGCGTGTGTGAAGAGACTCACTTATACATAAGTGAACGGAACCCCGCTTTGGGAGAAATTGTGTAACGTTGATGTTTGTTTTGTAATGGCATTTGTTTTCGTTTGAGTTCCAATTGTTATTTTCCATGTGCATTCTACCTTTTGAATCGTGTATACTCACTTTCTTACAATGCTAGCCATATTTGTGTGTTACATTCGTTTGACTATATTATACTGCCTTAGTATTAGTGTATTTAGCCGTATAATTTTGTTTTCGTTCGTTTTTTTCAGTAATTCTACAGTATATATCCTTATGATATCATTATTAATTCCATTCATTCATGAATTCACTGTTTCATTAATCAAGGATTTTTCAACCTTCTGTTCTTGTGAACATTGTGTTTTCATATTTTATATTAACATGTATTTGCTTATTGCTCAGTGCTATTTTGCATACGTAAACATATACGTATATCTTTGTACGTATTCATGTGTCCAATATAATAGTGCAGTGTTACTTTAAAATCGGACCTTTTGGATGCATTTTTCCACGATTTTTCATTTATACCGATATGATTTGAAAAGTGTATGAAATCAAATGTAATGTATTTAAAAATGTGAATGTTTTGAAATTGTTTCCCTGTTTTCCTACTTTTCGGGCAACCCCGTTATTGTTATTGTTTTTCTGTGATGCACTTTCATTACGGTGACCAATTTATAACTCTGATCATGCGTTTACGAGTCTGTAATTTTCTTATGCTTTGAATTAGTCCGAAACTATTAATAGAATTGTAGTACGTAACTAACTAACTCCTGCCATTATATATCTGCGAAAACATAAAATTATTTTTTGAAGAGATATGTAATATTTTTCAAAACGTTTTAGGCTTCGTTTCGTTTCGTCTACATTTTTTAAAGCTATATTTTCTGTATAAAATCAGTTGGTTTTACTGGTTTCATGGAGAAATTTTTAACGAGTTAAACCGCTTTAAATTGTTTCATCTGATAATTGTTGAATAGTAGTTTTTGTGGTTATTACTGTTTTTTGTAATTCCTGCCTGCGTAATAAATTAGAGTATTACAAATAAAGAACTAAAAGTCTTGGGTATCATCAAATACGTTACGATAATATTTTGATAAAGGGAACTTTTGTAACCAATTCAGCATCTCCTAATCTAAAAACTTTAGTAGCATAAATTCATAATAGATTAAAATATAAAGTTGAGTTAGAGTTTGAATAAAATTGAAATTAGCATTTAAGCAATTAAAGTTTTCAGATTAGGAGATGCTGAATTGTTTACACAAGTTCTCTTTATCAAAAATATGGTTTTTTATAGGACCGTGTTTTATACACCCAAGTTCTTTGAAGGTTGAGCTGAGTGTATGCTTAGTCCTAGATTAGCTTATCTTAGTAGCTAAGAGCTTTTCCGCTTTCCCTAACGTTATGCTAAGCTCATCATAATTGCTACGTGAGGCCCGAGGTCCTAGTTGCTTCGGCTTAGCGCAATAGTTATCTCGCTACAAGTGGAGGTTCGTGTCAAGTCTAGAATTTGAGAAAAAAGCCTTTAATTGGGTTCCTATTCGGATTGCTAACTTCTACAATTTACTGAGAAAGTAAGTGGGTGGCCGCGCTTCAGATGTGGCACGCCGGTGGAAAGAGCTTTCAACTAGTGCTGGGACCGGTTCCGATTTTTGAAACTAGTTCCGATTCTAGCTAACGGTTCCGGTTCCAATTGGTAATTTTTATAAAAACGCTAAAATCAATCAATTTTTCTATTTTTTAAAATTGATATAAAAACATGATATATAATTGACTGCACAAACTATAAAGGTATTTTAAAACCGTTTTTGACTACTTTTTACTATTTACGAATATTTTCTGTTAAAAAAGATGTCGTCTGTCTCCACATTTTAGCAAAATGGTGGGTACATTTTAGGTAACAGAGCTTACCAAGAAACTAAGTAATTCTCAATTCAGACAGAAATTTTGCTGTTGCCTTTCAGAAAGCGATCGTCGCAACTTTAGAAATAACGAATATACCTTACTGCCAGTCAAAAATAAAACTTCTCCTCGATCAATCTCAAGCCGTCCAATAAAATTTGCCCATTGATTCAACAGTATAGGATCTACAAAGCTTAATCATTGAAATGCGGCTATCTGGGGGCCGATAGTTTTTCTGAGATCAAAAAATACAGCAGAATAAAACTGGAAAAAATCGTTGAACGAGAATTATACTTTTCGAGCACTTCTGCGGAACACAGGTACAACTAACTAAACCAAAAAATGTATGTGCAATAAATGAAATCAGTCTGTTAGGTTTTTATTTTACACAGATTTGATTTTAATATTATTAGCCGACATAAACATAATTTTGTATGTATGTAGCAAAAGCGCTACTTTCTATCAAAGTATAATCCTATGTATAGACATAAAAATATGACTGAAATTTTTTTAAGAAGCCGTCAAAATCATTGTTTTTGGTAGCGCTAGCCAATTATTATTAATAAGGAGCATCTCAGGGTCCAGGGATAGGTATTGCTCAGCTTAACACCTAATCTGGAGTTACGCCTTCGTTTGCTGGTATACCTCAGTGCAAGTTTAGCACATAAAATATGCAAAGGCAATAGCTAAAGCTCGAAGTTGCTGTCGTAAATCATCAAATCCTTAATGTTTAACCTTTATCAACCTTGAGGAAGACCTTAGTTATTCGTTTGTTACATATAACCTTTCCAGAAAACTTAAAACATTTACTTGAAACTGCTGTTAAAAATATACCATAAAATAGATATCAAATCTTCCACCATTTACACAAAAACTAAGGGCCTTTTCGCGAATGGGTAGAGTAGAGTAGAGTAGAGTAGAGTAGAGTTAAAATTAACTCTTTTAACCCTTTCATCAAAGGTTCAATTTACAGTAATTTTTATGGCAAGATTAGCCCTTTAATTAGTCCACTTTTGGATAAAAAATTGAGCTTTCGGTTGGTTGTTACTTTCTTTCAGTTTATTACTTATTTATAATTGTAATTATTTTTAATTTATTTAATTAATATTCTAACAATGCAGCATGTTTAAAACATTAGTTGTTCCCTCTATTTTTATTTAGTTTAGTAGCCTATTTCGTTGCTTTAGTGTAAATAATTCAGCAGAACATTGGCAAATGCTTAAGTAATTTTGAAGCATTTTGAACCATCCAATGAAATTATGTGTTGCGCTTTCATTGGTTGGATTATCTTCTCATATTTAAAGCTTTATTACGTGCGCAAAATATGGCAATAGCAATGTAAAGCATAGAAGATTTTTAACTCCTTTAACCCGCGTGCTGAGACGCTGGTTAATATTCAATGTAAAATATCGTGAGCGAGTTAAAAGAGTTAAATTTAAATCCATTCATGAAAACGGTAGAGTTAAATTTAACTCTGCAGCTTTTTAACTCTACGTGCCAGTCACGAAAAGAGTAGAGTTAAAAGAGTTAATTTTTAACTCTTTTCGCGAATGACCGAAGAGTTAAAAATTTTAACTCTGCTTAACTCGGCGAGTTAAATTTAACTCTTTTAACTCATTCGCGAAAAGGATCGAGTTAATTTTAACTCGTTTAACCCATTCGCGAAAAGGCCCTAAGAGGTCCTCAAAATTAGTGATGTGGATCGGATCGGCGGATCGGATCGGATCGACCGATCCGGGGTCGGATCGGATCGGATCGGATCGACAAATTTTCGGATCGGATCGGCCGGATCGGATCGGCTTGATTTTTCCGGATCGCCGATCCGGCAAATGAGGCAAATTTTGAAAATTTGTGCTAATGTTTTACAAAATTGCAAATTTTTTCGAAGAAATTTTCAAAATCTTTCCTGAATTTTGTTCAAATGTTGAATTTTCTGTTGTTTATGTTTTTGTTTTATGTTCTCTCTTTGGATAAATAAATTTTTAAATGTATATATAAAAAGGAGTCAAATGGAATTGTTCTCTAATATATATTTCCTGCTAATTAATTGTTGGACAGTCTGTTCCGCTTTTTAAATTCAGCACCGCTGACTACTGAGAGCAACTTAATCTAATATGATTAGAAGTTCTCAGCTAATAGGAACGTTTTCTGAAATTGAAAGAAATTTATTGTCCAAGTGCGTTTGCTCAGAAGTAAGAAGTTTGTAAAATCCTACGGACCCAGTTTTGTATATATATATATATATATATATATATATATATATATATATATATATATATATATATATATATATATATATATATATATATATATATATATATATATAATGCTATTGTATATTGTAAGTGCTTGTATATTGTACGACCAAAATTGTGTCTGCAAACTTCGGTGTCGTTTATTGCAATATACGCCTTCAGAGCAAACCCCAATAATATATTTTCTAGAATCGTCCTGAACTGGAAATTTAAAACAACCTACATATCGGGATTACACCATGGAAATGTTTAACAATTTAAAAATATTTAAAATATTTAACAATCTTAATTATTTAATTTATTAAAAAACTTTAATTTCTCCAAAATTTTACCACATTCAAAATTTTGTATCCATGATCGATTAAAGCTGTTCCCGGTGCATATTTTTGCACTTTCATTTGAATAACACTTGGCAGGGTATTATTTAAAGCTAATTATGAGCTGGAACCAATACCTGAAAATGTACCAATTTCTCGAGATCACTATTTATAAGTGAAAGTTTTTGTGAATTCCGAGAACAGGGCGCATTTCTGGGATTTAGTTGTAGTATAAAGGTTGGTCAGCTGGTTAAGACCTTTCGAGTCAGACCCATAGCTCCATAACTGTTGATGATGGAAAACATTTAAATCCTGAAAAATCCTGTTTTCGTGACTTTGGGAATCGACGGCATTTTGGCTTTTGGAAATGATTGTATTATTTAACGTGTTCAGATTGCCAAGAGCTTTTAAATGATAACCATATCGTGAGCATTAAAATATTTAAAATTGGGTGCACTCTGGTTGAAAAGGTTGTAAGTGCAAAAATATGCCCCGGCTAAATCTTCAATGCGCGTACATTTTAGCAAACCTTTTGATTATTTTAGATTTTCCGTAAATAAAACCCGGGATTTCGGATTTTCCCGATTTTCGATGTCGTCTCCAATTCCGAATGATATTAAAACATATATATACATTTAGGGTTGCGCCGTTAGCGAAATTACGGGGCCGGGGCCGGGCCGGGGCCTTCCCAAAGTGCGGGGCCGGGCCGGGGCCGGGGCCGGCCCGGCCCGGGCCCGGCCCCAAGCCCCGGCCCCGTTACATGGCCCCGGCCCCGGCCCTGTTACACGGCCCCGGCGGCCCCGACGGCCCCAGCGTCCCCAGACTCCATTTAACAGCCTTTTGCTTACCCGTTTGCAAGAGTATTGGCAATATACCTCATACTGGCAGTCTTTATGCTTCATTCGGATCCTATGTTTAGTACATTGTGAGTCATTTCTCTATTCAGAAGTCCTATCTTCAGCAGTTCAGCACAGCTTAGGCAAGATTTTTGTGCTCAAATTATGTAAATTAGGTTTATACAATATTTAAGCAGCAGAACTGACAGCCTACACACAGTCTTTGCCTGTTAGCAATCTAAGCGGTTGCGGAGTTTTGAGCACCAGTGTTGCATAGGAGCTACACATAGGTGCATTAGAGAATTAAGTAGTTAGAATTTGACAGGCGAATAATAAAATTACAATAAATGTTTGGCTTTTTCATAATTTGGAATGAAGTAGGAAGAACGTAGGTTGTATTGCTGAACCAAATACTGTAATTGTGCTACTTTGTTATTTTGTATGCTAAGGGAAGGGAAGACTAGCGCCTGCTAAGAAATCAGAAACCTTTACTTAGGTATTTAAAAAATAATTTCAGTTTGATATCAAAAGAAATAACTAGTGACAAGTCAATCATTTCGCGATCGTTTCGCGCAAAATAATAATCTAAAATTGGTTTTCTAATTTTAATTTGTCAATAGTTAAAAATAAGTTTGCAGTATACGCTTTGATTTCTTTATAATACAACATTATCTTGCGACATTAACTCCTATTGGACTAGTGAAACTAACGAAATATCAACAAGCGGAATTGAGATTAGTTTTCTAAATAGATCAGAGACGACCTTTCCTACCTATCAACTTTTCTAAGCAAACCTTGCTGAAATGGAAACAAAAAGCGTCTGGTTCGATCAAACAAACTGGAATATCTCTAAGTCTAAATTTAATATAGTATAAATTATTATATTTTATTTAAATTAATTTATTTAGCAATAATAGTAATTTATTTAAATATCTAATTATACATTCAAAATAACTAACAGAAAATAGGGAACGTGAAGAATTGTAAAACAGAAAGTTTTTTATATTTCGAAAGTTTACAGGAATTACTGAATTATTATTAATTTTAATTAATTAGATAATTACAAAATGATGCGGGATAGGATTTATCAAATTTGCGGGACTACGAGATCCCGCGGGACGGAACAAGCAAATTTAGTTCGGGGCCGGAGGGGCGGGCCGAAAAATTTCGTCCCACGTCCATCTGTGGCTGGCACAACGTCACATTACAGAGAATTGTGTGCTGTGCTACATATACTAGTGATGTTTCAGCACCTGAAACTGAAACTGAAAATATTTTCAGTCAGTACGTACCTATTTCAGTTTCAGCACCTAAAACTGAAACTGAAACTGAAATATATTTGGATGCGACCTGAAACTGAATCTGAATTTGAAGTTCCTATGAGCAACCGTCTGAAACTGAAAATCAAATAAAATGAGACCGGAAACGGAAACTGAAAATCAGATAAAATTAGTCCTGAAACTGAATTTGAATCTAAAATTCCGACGAGCAACCGCCTGAAACTGAAATAAAACGGCTGCCTGAAATGTCACTACTACATACGCCAAGAAATAGCCATATGCACAGCAGAAAATATATAATAAAGTGTGTTATAGACGTCCTGACGGCCCGACGGGGCCCACAGGGTCGCCGGGGCTTACGGGGCCGACGGGGCCCACGGGGCCGCCGGGGCCGTGTAACGGACCCGGGCCCCAAAGTCAACGGGGCCGGGCCGGGGCCGGGCCGTTAAAAAATTTTGCGGGGCCGGGCCGAAACGGGGCCGGCCCGGCCCCGGCCCGGCCCGGGCCCCGGCCCCGTTACACGGCCCCGGCGCAACCCTATATACATTGCTTGCTTATAAATACGACCAAAGTGTTCATACACCCTAGCTTCTTCAATTTCATCTTATCTTTGTATAGTTATCACTTCTCACTGTCTTTTGTGTAGTTCTCACTAGATCTTACCTACAAATCTCCCAAAACAAAACAAATCATTATTTTTCAAAGGTACACATCATTTTGCAGCTGCAATTTCTGATACGGACTTTCAGAATTATTCAATAAGATTCAAATGCGAAGTCTGATGAAGAGTTATGAAAAATAATGGGAAATGGGAAAATAATAAGGCAATTTAAGTATCTACAATTGAAAATTAAAATTATGGTCGGATCGGATCGGATCGGTCCGATCCGGGGCTGGATCGGATCGGATCGGATCGGATCGCCGGCCATTTGCCGGATCGGATCGGTAGGTGATTTTGGCTGCCGATCCGATCCGATCCACATCACTACTCAAAATTGCAGTCTAAATAGAATTTCCAAAATTAAGCTTAAATTCCAAATGCTAAATCCAAATTTCTGATAAAGTTTTAAAATTTACAAAATAAACCTTGATTGTAGTTTCAAAAAGCCAAAATTTACACTAGAACCGGCCGGTTCCAAAAGCCACCGATTCCGGTTCCGGTTCCGGTTCCGGTTCTAAAAATCCGACCGGTTCCGGTTCCGGTTCTACCGGTTCTTTTGGAACCGGTCCCAGCACTACTTTCAACCGGAATTCGAATCCAACGTGTACAACTTTCAACGCGCAAGTGCATTGCATTTCCAGTGTTATTTTCAGAAAAATAAAATTTTTGCTAAGATAGGCTACGTAGTTTTCTCATTCCTTTTACAAATTACTGCCTACCAAAAGTTAGGAACAGCAAGACACTCAGCTCTTCCTAATAGAATGAGCTTACTCTTCCTATTATCACTAATTTTAGGAAAAAGCTTGATTTATTCCGAAAACAGTGGCTGATGCTTAACAGAAGGAATTTACAAAAAACCATATAAAATTTGATGTGCATGGGATGAGTATAGTACGAGATGTTTTTACTTAAATATATATCTAACGACCAGTTTTACATGGAAAAAGGGTAGCACTTTACGATAATTGAGCATTATCATGCCCAGTAGGTGGTAATATTATAAAATTACAAATTTATGTTTTAACAACATCTCTAATAGGACTACTTTAGAACTTGTTCTATCGTACGTTTCTTAAAGTGTAAATATTTCCACAATTCCAAATCTCGATTCTTAACTTCGCCAATCGCTTTCTGGTATGAATTGGATGTTTTCTGGGAGCAACATTTTTCTGTGCCTTACTTTAGTAGGTGCGTAAAACGTAAGCTTTTTGGATTATAAAGATTTTTTGAGTGCTTTAAATTACTTATAATTCATAACATCACCAAATATAGTTGCCAGTTTGGCGGAGGCTTCAGTAAATACCACGACTACATGTATATAACTTTTGAAGATTATTACTTGTTATACCTAAATTTCATAACTCGACTGCTTATGCCAAATAATATAGAAACATTTGTGCACATCGAGGTCTATTCGAACAATATTTAAATGTAAACATTTTTAGCTGTAACTGTGCATCTTTTAGTTAGTAGTTGGTTTCCTAGTGTTTAGCCGTGCCGAATCTCCATCCTTCACACTAGAGCTGGGGCCGGTTCCACTAGAACCGGTTGGAACCGGAACCGGAACCGGAACCGGAACCGAACCGGAAGGATTTTTAGAACCGGAACCGGAACCGGAACCGGTAGAATTTGGAACCGGCCGGTTCCAGGCTCAAAAATTGAGCTTGAACTAAAATTTTTCCAAAATATCAAATTTTGAATAGTTGGATTTTGGGCCAGCAGCATTGGATTCTGATTCATGAGTCTGTTGTCTCTAAAGCTGAAGCTGGAACTGCGTTGGCACGAATGTAGAATCATTAGCGAATTTTATAATTCGAATTCGGCGATTGCTACATACGAATATTCGAATAGTTGTTTACATTTCAAGAATAGTTGACGAATAGCTCGATGAACGAATATTCTAAATATTTGTTTATTCTCACTTAGTTAATTGCTTCAATATTAATACGGAAGATTTTTGTATTTGTTGCAGGATTTCGACTCAAGCTAAACTGAATCTAGAATGACTAAAATGTATTGATATTGATGGTAGTTACGTGCAGCAAACTTTGAACGACAGTAATTTATTCAATTTTTGGGACTTCAACGATAATTTTTAAATCATGTTAAAGCTTGCTTAAATTTAATAATTTTAAAGTTACTACAAGTTTGCAGAGTACGGCAGTGTCACATCAAATGTCCGACTTGGACATGCGATAACACGAAAACAAGTTTTAAACGGATTGATTTCTCGACGTGTGGGAAGCTACGGAAAACCGATCACAGCTTACGCTACAAAAAGCGCTTACCGAGGGCTATTTGTTCTGAAATTGCTTAATGAACAAAAAAGCTCAATGTTTTGAGAAAATGTAAACTTTGTCCGAATTTCGCCAAAAGCTTCAAGCTTGGAGGCTTATATTTCTCCCGAACAAAATTTACCAAACACAAAACTTAAAAATTTCTCTGAACAGTTTTCTCAAAAATGTGTGCGTAAAGACGCTTTTTAATTGCTGGAATGAGTTGAGAGGAATCCGTGTTCATAAGAATCTAGCCGCCATGTTCAAAATTTCGTATCTTCGTTGCTGAGCTTAGGCAGAGATGCTGCAAAGCAGAGAGACCAAACTCGAAAACCAAACCAAACCAAAATCAAACAAGCTGTGAAATATGATTTTCCTTATCATCACTTAAACCGCAAGGAACTGAACAATACTTTGATGAGCAAAGTTGTAAGTTTTGGTGAGAACATTCGAATATAAGTTTGTAATAGTTTTATTTTAATTAATTTCGTTACTTTTGCTTCCAAAACGCAGCTTCTTTTAAACCGCCTTCAATTATATATTCTTTGGATATAAGCTGGAGTCAACATTATCTCCGAAGAACAATTTAAATTTTGCAGGAGCAGAAACATTTGAAAACTGTTAGTACCCCTTTTCCTATTTTTCCGGAACTTCGGCTTCTGGCACAAAATTCGTAAGTGAAGGTGCATAAATAGAAAGAGACGTCGGCATAACTAATCTGTTGTTAGGAACTAAATGCCTACATAGAGGTGTGTCTGTGTGAAAGAGCACTAAATTAAATTTTAATATTTCCTTTCTTTCAAATATCTTAACCACATTTAAAATTTCTGAAAACATCCTTCGGAAGCGACTGTAGTTCTTAAAAGAAATTTAAAACTAAGCTTTCAGCAATTCTTATAATTTTTTGAAATGTTTGCCTGCTTTTAAGATTTCTTTGGGTTGGTAGGCGCTGTTGGTATACTGTTTGTTCATTTTTTTAAATCCACAATTTCAGGTTATACCATACAGGTATCATAAACATTTTGATACACAGTACCATTGAACAGTCAACTGTCGAAACAATTTTGTATCTTATGGCAAAAGTAAATATTAAAAGTTTCAATGTAGGGTATGGTAGGTTACAAGATGTCCAAAAATGTTCTACAGTAACAAATCAAAATTAATTCAAAACATTAAGAAAAACTGTTGTCCAGTTGCTTGATATGTTTAATCCAATTGATTTATACTATTGCTTCTTCATTTTGATTGTA
Source organism: Trissonchulus latispiculum (assembly GCA_030248195.1). Classification (NCBI taxonomy): domain Eukaryota; kingdom Metazoa; phylum Nematoda; class Enoplea; order Enoplida; family Ironidae; genus Trissonchulus; species Trissonchulus latispiculum. Next base: position 34,196 of record JASAND010025638.1, read on the forward strand.
TAAGCCCTATAGGGGCCTACAACAGACGTTAAATAACAAAGAAAATTATCACTACAAATTTTGTACTTGGAACCGGGAACCGGAAGCTAGAACCGGAACCGGAACCGGAACCGGAACCGGTACCCTAGAACCGGAACCGGAACCGGTTTCGAAAATTGGAACCGGCCCCAGCTCTACTTCACACTTCTATTTATTGCTATGGTTTTCAGAAAATTAGTTCCATCCCAGCCAAAATTGCAAAAGCTTAATAAAATATTCGTATTTTACTGTCTCTCAGTCTTTCCTACCTTACCACTGTGTTACACAAAACTGACCTGATTTTCTTCCTAATTTCTAGGACTGCAACTTCATCCAACCCAGGGCCAACCTCCGCAATGCCCCGTCTGCCCCACCGGCCAACCCGGACCCCCAGGACCCCCAGGACCTCCGGGCCAGCCCGGTAGCAGCTCTTGCCCGGCCGCAGGCTGTCCAAGCGGTCCGCCAGGTGTGCCCGGCCCAAAGGGAGAGCCGGGCTCTTGCCAGCCCGACCTATGCCAACCTGGAACCAGTCTTGCCATCGACTACCAGTCGAATCACTTCCCACTCCAGCGAATGGAGGTGGATTTGGTGCGAAATCGATTCCGTTGCCTCCCGGACCGGCTGAACTCGTTCGGGAGTTTCATTCAGGCCGATCAGACCCTGAAAGGGCGGATCTGTGCGTTTGGATGTCCATCGGTGGCTCAAGGGTATGGATCGGCCACCCTGCAGTGGGGCCGGGGTAACGTTCTTAGTGTGGACTGCGGGCGACGGGCCTGCACCCCCTGGGTGACCCTGGAACAACTGTGTGCCACTTGCCTGCAGGGTCAGTGCTCATTTCAGGGCAAAATCAGCTCTGCCCTGGTGCAGGCTTGGGTGGAATTTGTGGTGGAATTTACTTGATTTAATTGAGAAAGAAAGAAATTAATTAAAAAATTAATTAACGGTATGTTTAGTCAAAGCTGGTTTGTATGTCGCTTTTGTACAGTTTCATATCTGTGTAATTTGTACAGTTTTTGCGGTTAAGTTTTACTTTTAATAAGTAGGGGAAGTTGCCCAAATATGCTTATGGACAAATGCGATTTTAACAGATAAAGATAGGAGAAAAAGTTGCCTAATATCTACACCTGAGTAGTATAAAAATACCGATTCTGGAGCAGTGGTGCAGGTGGCGCTGGTGGCGCTTCCTTCCCATCAATATTCGACGCCTTGAGGCCCTTCCTACCCATTATTATTCTACTAGTTTGTGGCGCTTGGGACGCATCAATGCCAACACACTGCTACAATATAACCAGTTTAAACCGGTTTCTTTTATATACTTTCCTACCTATAAATACAACTTCACTGAGGTAAGTTTTCATAATATTCATTATTCATAATTTTATCTACTTTATCTATCTTATCAAGGACTACACTCATTTCTGAATGAACAACAGGACAGTGGGTATTTATATTGACTATATTGGTTGTATTGTGTTTTATTATGTTATACTTATCCTATTCAATAAAAAGACAAAACTCGTTCGCGTTTCTTTATTGACAACAACAAACTAAACAATGTCACAATGGCCATATGACAACCTACTAATCCCGTCATCCAAAATGTAACGTTTATCATCAATAGCTAATTTTGTTTGAAGTTAAGGTGAATAGTTGATGCTTATCACTTCTGATCATATTCATTACATTTCGACGAAGAGATTTATCAAACAACGTTTCAACATAATCAGTATGAGTAAGATATCTTTTTACAGCATATTGTTTAACACCCTTTGCCCTCTTTTTAGCCTCCCCACCACACCAAATACTGAACATTTTAGCCCGCAACCCACAATACTCTGAAATAGGACTATCGTTCGTTTCATCCTTCATTTTCCCAATTGCCTTTTTATTGGTTGAGGAAAACAAAAAATGATCGGAAGGGTAGTCACTAAAATCAAACAAATGAGAATCAACAGACATATCTTTATATATGTTACGGGCAGATTAGTAAATTGGACACTTCTGAAAGTGTCCAGACAGATAGATAAATTATGCATATGCGCAGACGGATAGATAATTTTTTACAATTGTCGCATTCTGTCCGGACAGATGAGTAAATTATCTATGTGTCCAGAGCAGTGTTGGACAGATGCGTAAATTTTTAAACTATGAACTAATAGTGCTTAATATTTGTGTTTATAACTGTTTCTACCTTTAGTTTTATTTTTAAATTATTTTTATAATAGTTTAGGCATAGTTCTAAAGCTTGTATTTATGTGTGTATCCATATGATTATATGGATTCCTGGAACCGGTTTAATGAAGAATACCTCCCTCCTAAGAATACTTTTCACAACAAACTGACGGACGAGGACATTAAAGACAGTGACTATTGCCATGCCCAAACAGTATGGAAAAGCTTTAATGTACAGACTCTTGGAGCATACCATAATCTTTATTTGGTAACTGATGTTTTGTTGTTGGCTGATGTCTTTGAGAACTTTAGATCCTTCTGTCTTCAGCATTGTGACTTGGATCCCATCCATTACATTACGTTACCAAGTTTTGGTTGGGATGCTTGTCTTAAGTTGACAGACGCTAGGCTGGAGCTTCTTAAAGACAGCGACCAGTACATGTATTTTGAGCAAGGAATTCGTGGAGGTGTAGCGATGATCTCTCATCGTTATGCCAAAGCGAATAATCCCTATCTGGATAATTTTGATAGTAACTTGTCTATTCCATATATTATGTATTTAGATGCTAATAATTTGTATGGGTGGGCTATGAGTCAAAAACAACCTTGTGCAAAGTTTCATTGGCTTTCACAGTCTGAAAGTGAGAAAATTGATTGGTCTACATTTGATGTGGACGGGGAGGAGGGGTATGTTTTAGAAGTTGATCTGGGGTATCCAAGAGAACTCCACCCATTGCACAATGGTTATCCACTTGCTCCTGAGAAATTGATCATTTCTGATGATATGTTGTCACCATATAAACAACTGAACGCAGATCTCAATGTAGCTGATTCAAAGGTGCATAAGCTCGTGCCCAATCTTTGCAATAAACAAAAGTATATTATTAATTTTCGCAATCTAAAACTTTATTTATCCTTGGGCCTGAAATTAGAGCGAGTGCATCGTGTCCTTGCTTTTCGACAATCTGCATGGATGCATAAATGTATTAGCTTCAACACTGAGATGCGCAAGGCTGCTAAGAATGACTTTGAAAAGAATTTGTTTAAATTGTTAAATAATTCTGTGTCTGGAAAGACTATGAAAAATGTGCGCCAAAATATAAATGTGGAGCTTGTATGTGATCAGGTTCGATTCAGCAAATTGGTTTCAAATCCTCGTTTTGAGCGGACAACTGCTTTTAATGAGGACTTGGTAGCAGTCTGTATGAGTCGAGCGACGGTCGAGCTCAATAAGCCCATCTATGTTGGGTTTAGTGTGCTTGACTTGTCAAAGCTGCTCATCTATGATTTTCACTATAATTATATTGTACCCAAATATAAGAATAATTGTAAATTATTATTTACTGATACTGATAGTCTATGTTATTTCATTGAATGTAATGACGTATATAAAGATATGTTGATAGTGATGTTGATTCTCATTTGTTTGACTTTAGTGACTACCCTTCCGATCATTTTTTATTTTCCTCAACCAATAAAAAGGTAATGGTGAAAATGAAGGATGAAACGAACGGTAGTCCTATTTCAGAGTTTTGTGGGTTGCGGGCTAAAATGTACAGCATTTTGTGTGGTGGGGAGGCTTAAAAGAGGGCAAAGGGTGTTAAAACATGTTGTAAAAAGATATCTTACTCATACTGATTATGTTGAAACGTTGTTTGATAAATCACTTCGTCGAAATGTAATGAATATGATCAGAAGTGATAAGCATCAACTATTCACCTTAACTTCAAACAAAATTAGCTTGTCAGCTATTGATGATAAACGTTACATTTTGGATGACGGTGACGATGACGGTGACGATGGATCACTAACACAAGTCTCTAAAGGCGTAGATTTAGGAAGTGTAAATAATTCCAGGAAATTACTTAATAAGTGAGGCTCACTAATTCGACATGACCTTCATATCACCGTGGGAGTAATCGATGAAGACTATAGGTACTGTGACAGATTGAAAATTACCCATTAGAATTTGTCCCTATTACAAACAAATCACAAATATTATTTAATTAAAAATATAATTACAAATATAAAAGCACCCTTCTCCTTACCAATTAATATCATTAGCTAAATACGTACCTACCTATGTACCACCTAGTTGCGCAACTAGCTACCGTAATCCCTAAGCAATCATTATACATATTATTCATCTTAAATTTCATTAGTTAACCCAACAACCAATAAAGATAAAGATATTTTAGGTAACTTTAAGCAATTCCTAGAATTATACGGTAGACTGAGACTTTGAGTAATGTTTTCAGCAATTTTTCACTTTTTCTATTTCCTTTTGCAAATTGCCTCGAGAATCATTAACGCCAAATGTTGTGAGTCAAGTTTCTAAATTCAGTTACCAACAAAGGTGCCGCACCATATAAGAATTAGAAAACTAAATTACTTGGAACTTTTTGACTTTCCAAAGGAACAACTGGCCCTACAAAAATACTAATGGCCTTACTAATGGAAGGCGGAGTTAGTGTAGTATATATGTTACGGGCAGATGAATAAATTGGACACTTCTGAAAGTGTCCAGACAGATAGATAAATTGTGCATGTGCGCAGACAGATAGATAAATTCTTACAGTTATCGCATTCTGTCCGGACAGATGAGTAAATTATCTATGTGTCCAGAACATGGTTGGACAGATGAGTAAAGTTTTAAACTAAGAAGTAATGATGGAGAATATTTGTGCTTAAAGCTGTTATTTAACATCAGTATTAGTCTTTACTTTATTTTAAATAGTTCAAATTGTTCTAAAGCTTGTTATTAAATTTTATTAGCTTATGATTGATTAAATTTTAACTAACCTAACTAACTAACTAACTAAATTTTAAAATATGTTATTTGATTTTGTTAATTTTATGTATTATAACATTTTAATTTAATAATTATTTTATGAACTTATATATTTGTGTGTAATTACCATTAAAAAGAGATTAGGCAATACGCATATAAGTAAATAATTATACGTTAGCATAAAACGTAAATATGTAATTTCTTGTTAGCTTCACCTGTTGGTTTCCATTTTAAATTACGTTAAAATGACGGCACTAAAATTTCACAAATAAGTACATAAAATTTAATAAAATATAAGCTAATAAAATATAGTAACAAGCTTTAGTTTAGTTAATACTGAAGTTAACCAACAGATAGAACTATGCCTAAACTATTATAAAAATAATTTAAAAATAAAACTAAAGGTAGAAACAGTTATAAACACAAATATTAAGCACTATTAGTTCATAGTTTAAAAATTTACGCATCTGTCCAACCTTGTTCTGGACACATAGATAATTTACTCATCTGTCCGGACAGAATGCGATAATTGTAAGAATTTATCTATCTGTCTGCGCACATGCATAATTTATCTATCTGTCCGGACACTTTCAGAAGTGTCCAATTTATTCATCTGCCCGTAACATATACACTAATGTTGTGTATCTGCAGTGCTCTGTCGGCTCTATCTACTCTGTCTGCTGTTGCCCTTGGCTTTTGGACTATAACTTTTGTTGCCAATAAATATACTGTGCGTGACTCTACGATCCAGTCTCTGTTAGTGCCGAGTTAACACGCTTCCACGTGAACTTTAACTAAACTTTGCTTTGGACCTGACTCGCCACAGTACTATAGCAATATTCGTGTTTTCAAATTGATTTTGCTGAATGAACTACCTAAATTTGTCATAAATTAGAAATATATGTGACGAAAACGCTGGAAAATGACTCGATAATATTGTTGGTAGATTGCATTTCCTGCCGCAGGTTATTCACATACTTTCCTACAGAACCAAAAGTACAACCAAAAGAACTTGTGTTTTAATATAATATAAGATGATTATACACTCATATACTTCTACAGCTACTGTCATATTTTAGTGGAAAGAAAAAGAAAATTTCAAGAAAGAAAGAAAGAAAGAAAAGAAAAAGAAAGAAAGAAAGAAAGAAAAGTTGCATAAGGAAAGAAACTTTAGTGACCCTTGGTAGACTTCTGTTGACTTGGCAGCTGTTGTCAACTTGGCCAATTTCAAAGGAACCTCCAATGTTGTGATATTTGATCTTCGCTTTCACTGCTAACACACATGTATCTTAAGCACTACTTTAGTGGACAAGGCAATTGAGTTTACGTAAGACAGAAGGTTAGGTAGGCTGGGTTGGTAGGACATGTGTCCATCAAATTTATGAGGACGAAACTTTATTTCTTCCTTTCTAAGAAAGAAAGAAAGAAAGAAAGAAAGAAAGAAAGAAAGAAAAGAAAGAAAGAATCTTTCTTTGCACTAAAATAAGACAGTAGCTGTATTATATTATACAATAAAATAAACACCTTTGTACAGCCCACAAGCTGCCTAATTAGTGTTACCAAGAGTACATAATACATAAGAGTATGACAAGCGTCATAAGCTATGCATTACATCGGCTGACCCCCTACCTAAATCAGGCCCCAATTGACCCCGCCCCTATCTATGCACGTGGTCCAAACGGGAGATCAGGGTCAGTGTTGCTATAAACTTGACGGGGGCCCAATTTGTGCAGCGGGTATAAGCTTGTATGATTTACACATTAGTGTACAATATATATATATACAAACACGAGCCCGATTCCCCGTTTGGACCCAGTACATGTTGTACAAGGGTGGGGTGAGGAGGGGCCGGTTTAGGTATGGGATCAGCCGATAGCGTGCGGAGGATGTAGCAGACTTGTACTGCATAGCTTATGACGCTTGTCATATTCTTATGTATTATGTACTCTTTGTGTTACTTTGTTTAACAGACGCTGTTGGACGTTACTAGCTTTTAATTTCGGGAAGGAAGGGAAGGAGGATTACCACATTACCCGCGGACATGTAGCACAGATTATCAGTGAATACATCGTCATACAGAAGACTGAAGAATGTATCCACCTCGAAGAAACTTTAGGAGGACAGATCGGATTTGGTTCCACCGGAAAATAAATATTTGTCTATTTTGAAGCAACATATATTTTACTGAAATATCTGAAATATGGTTCTAAACTTGGTGGTATAGGTAGTGATAGGTATCGGTTCTGGTAGAGATAATAACTGTTTTAGATCGTGATTATTGGAAGATACATTGACATGTTGTAACTAATGTTTAACATATTGATTGATAGGTGTAATGCGCCAGTCAATAAAAAGGTAGCATCTATTATTACTACCAGCAAGCAAGCAGCAACCGTAAAGTATGTATTAATGTACTCTTGCTACTAGTAAACAGTTTAGGCAAGTTTTACGTACGAAGTTTGCAGCTGTGATACTTCCAAATTGTACATACATCAATTTCGCTACTTTATCATTTCTTAACTTCTAGCAGCTTTGCAACAGCGTTTTAATATATTGTTTTTAATTAGTCTTCTCAAGCCAATCTTCTTGAATTGCAGTTTTTCGTGCCGCCATCTGTCTTAACAACTGTCGACCTAACAGCTAGTACATAAGACCCAAGCTATTAATTATATTCACTTTATATCCTACGACAACTGTTCCTAATAAATATCTCTGCTCCTCTCTAGTTCTAGTAGAGATTCCTTCATTATTCGCCTATTCTCAAGCTACTCCACCCTTTAATTTCACCGTTGTACGCATACTATGCTTCAATTATACTAATTTTTATCAATTCTTTCAATCCGCTTCGCTGGCACATCAACTCCAACAGCAAAATGAAAAGTTAAGGCCTAGGCATGCACAACAAAAGCGCACTGCAAAGTTGGCGGAGCTCAGCTGAAACAGGGTTATAGCAGTAGGTTTTTACAGGTCCTAAAGCAGTAGGGCGCAGGTTGCTGCCTAATAATCATTGTTCATTCCCATTTCCTTACATTCCAAACTTACCAATCATTACGATAGTGAAGTACTTTTAGGGCAATGTTGAGTTTACAACGCAACTCAATTAGCTGGCTTATAGAACAGACCATTTTCATTGATAAGCTGTGTAATCCTTGTCTGATCAATCAGTGTATTTGTAGTAAACGTTGAGGCACAAAGACTTTAATGAAAATTATTTTTAGATTAATTGTTCGCTGCCTAACTCACTTGTCAAATCATTCATAATTCTTGGAGGTGTTAGAATCGTAAAGAGCGGCCCTTGAATTGTTATCCTTGGTTTCGTTAGTTTGTTTGTTGATTTAACAAAGTGCCTATTGGGTAGACGATGTAGGCACTAAGGAAATGTGTTATAGTTAAAAAGTTATACGTTTATTGAGAAAACACTGCTTAATTAAATTATTAATGGACACAATGCTGTCTAAAGTGCGCGATATATTGCAAGGAACTTAATATATATGCAGTTAAGGGTACTTTACCTGTCAAAATGCTATTCGAATTTACATGTGATAGTGATTTCTATTTATATGTATAATTTATATATATATATATATATATATATATATATATATATATATATATATATATATATATATATATATATATATACAGTACTGAAAAATTATGGCACCTGACATGTTGAAACTGATACCTGGACAGCCCTATCCGACTAGGATTAAATATGAAATGTCTGGCTTCAAAAATAGAACCTGCAAGGCAGCGAAAGTTGTGCCGCCGCCAGCACATCCAGCATGGGCCCCAGCCATTTCTAGACTGTCGCGACGATTACCAAATGCGCCAATTTTGATATGGACTCTGGCACGACATCAGCTTCATTTCCGCCATTCCTGAATAAGGCGATCAATAAACGCTGATGTGCCATCGACACCGAAGGCCTGGATGCAGATGTGACTCTGCACGGTTCTGACCATCTGAATCTGCATCACTGGCCTCCTCGACAAAAAACGAGGATACTTACGTCTACTGCCTCGGGTATCTGACTGGTTTCCTTCCAACTAAGTTCTCTCAGAACTTAAAAGCGTTCCTTTCATAGCAATTGGAATCCCTTGTGATGCCCAACGGTTTCAGGATATCTTTGAGTTCACTTTCACACTCAGAGTGGACCTGACGACTCTTTCAAAAATCCAGATTCCCAACAGAACATGCCATCAGCTGGAAACCAAATGAAGGAATCAAACTGACCATCATGAGCATGGACCAGGACCAGGACATCCAAAAGTATGGCATTGATCGCTGCCCACAGATGAGACACTAGCATATGTCATCGAAGATGTGCACCATCACCTTCGAATTGCTAAAATCTGCTTGAATCGTTTAACCAAAAAATAAGTCACCAGCAGTATGTGATATTAAAAGATCACGAAGAGAAGAAAACTCAGACGACTCTGCCTATTTCTCAGGCCGAAAAGATCGTAGGTAAATTAGGTAAATTAGAATCAGAATTAATGTATAAACGTCATGCTTGCAGTATGACCTGTATAAAATCTTTGTTTTAGAATTGGAATGAAAGAGTAAACTCCGGAGTGAAGAAACTCTGGAGTCGTCGAGCTTGGGAAGACAGCGACGGGGAAGATGACAATGATTATCAGCAGGATTAGCTGATTCCTGTCCAAAGGATGCCGTAAGACTTCACCCATTTGCATAAATCTAAAAAATCTTCAAGAGTGAAATTCTAAGTCAACCTACCATATCACGAGATTCAACCGTTGCTGAGGCCCATAAGACCAGTCAGGGAACGCCGAGTTCCCGTCGTGCCAACCCGCCAATCTTTAGCGAAAAGCCAGCTGTTGCCGCTGGCTAGCAAATCCTATGTTGCCATGGCTTTGCAACAGACGACGCTGTTCCGAGAATTTCAGGAATACCTCATAGCGCGAAGATCCAAGCCCGGTAAAGAATCACTTGAACAAGTGCTAGAGTTTTTCATCGGCCGTCACATTTGGGCACTGTCGTTGGGCGAAATTCTTGTCTCAGCCCTGGCACGAAATAAGGAGGCGGTGGATCAAAATTCCAGCGTATAGCCAACTCGAATTTGGGTCCTCGGATTTCTCTGCAGCCACCTCGGCGGCGAGGACGGAATGCTCAACCTCAGTGGCGAAAACTGATCCATGCAGGAGATCGACGGTACACACTAATTCTGGGTTGCCCAGCAAAGTTCGCTACAGCTCCTCGACTGGAAATTCCTACACAGCAAGAGAGGCGAGAACATGGCCTAGTGCGTTTTGGAGGCTACCAGAGTTCGCTGAGTAACTTCCACGAAGCAAACTTCGTGATCGACTGGAAGACCAATGTGCAGAGCAATACTATCAGAATAGGAAGGCAAGCTAATTTGGGAGCGATAGCTTGGCTAAACGAAATCTGAAAGCGGATAATCCGGCATGTGAAAATGCGTTGGGAAGCATGGTCCGATATGACAACATTGTCTGGCGTCGCGTTGCCAAGTACTTCATGTACGAAGCACTGTACGCGAAATTTTCCCAGGACCCGGCCCTGTGACGCCGCTGCTTGAGACAGGAGATGCCTACCTAGCCCAAGCCAGAATTGGTGATCATTTTTGGGGAACTGGCTCGGACATTTCTGATGATGTCATCGGAACTAGTCAGAACTGGTTGGGCAAACTGCTGATGGTCCTTCGCTTGCATCTGCGAGGTGACGTCTAAAGTAAGTGACCATAAGTTTAATTAAATAAAGTTAACGTGATATAAAATAAAATAAGATTGCATTTGCTTTAGACACTTATTATCAGCGAGCCCGTTCTACTCATGAGAATTTCGTAGCCATCGCCACTGAAGCCCACAGATCAATTGATATTCGAGATAAAATTCTTTACGTCTCCTGGGTTTACGGTCTTGATTCAGGTCAAGAACCAGAAAGAGTCCGAAATTTCTTATTACCCTAAGTTTGCATGCTGCCCTGAAAAGCTGTCATGCATGCATAATAACTGTACTTTTTGAAAATCCTGAAGTTTCCCCACAAAATGAGTCTAATTCAAGTTAGTCTTCAGATTTTCCTGGTCTTGACTCACTAGCTTAATTATCCCCGGTCCCAGAATATTTGCAAAACGGTCATATAGAATGGGATGACATGGAAGCATTCTATGCATTGCTGGATGCTGAATTAGACCAATCTTCGAAAACATCCAGTAATAGCTTGCCTGAACTGGAAGATGACAACTCTAGTTCCACTAGTGGCAGCCCTGAACCCATTCGTAATCCTATGCTAATTAAATATTCCGCTGCATTTTTACCAGGCCTTTTCTCAAAGAAACAATATAGTAAATTCAAACCAGGATTAATGTATAAACATCATGCTTGCAGTACGACCTGTATAATATCCTTGTTTTAGAATTGAAATGAAAGAGTACTTTTAAAAATAGTTTGAAATTTGTAGATGCATAGAACGTTACCTAAATATTTTTATAATTTTGTAATTTTAGGAATCCTTTGCTCGGACTAAGTTTCGGGTCCTCATCGGAAATGAATTATGGGACGTATTTTTACTGTCCACTCGAAGTGCTCAGATTGAACTCATACATGACAGCACACGACCAAGCAGTAGATCACAGACTCATTTCTGTAACATCTAATGCTGGTCCAAGTTTTTGCCTATGTATACAATCTATTTAGAGGAATTCATATTACTTAAATTTGTTTAAATAATAGCAGTCAACCAGGTTAGTTTTAGTTTATCTTTAGCTTAAGATACAGAACCTTCACTCAGCTTTATATAGTATACCTCATTTTTATTTGTACCATACAGGCATCATGTTATATATCAAATCGATTGACATTCTATATTCGTATAGTCACTTTTCAAGACACATGCATCCTTGTACTGATAATACTGACTAGCAATAAAACAATAAAATTTTTAATTGTATATACATTCCTTTTCGTCTTTTTTCTTTCCATCCGCAGCAACAGTCGTGATGGGCGGATTTGTCCCTCCACCCAGGGTCGTTCGTTTCCACCCAGAGGAGGAAGGGGGTCCCTTATATCTAAACACCGCAGGACAGGGAGAGTTACCCCTCCTTGCCATCCCCAATTTCAAATGGCGCTGATAGGGAGGGTTGGCCATTCGCCGTTTACACATTTCCTGAACTAACCTCTCTTAGTTTGTCTACGTAGCTCTTCTAGTTCTGGCGTAGTTCTTCTAAATGATCTTTGATCTTTTTCATCGACCTCCAGAGCCAGTTTCACTACCGTCAGGTCGCTTTCGACCATCAGGCGTTCTTCACCACCTTTGGGGGCGAACAGTCACTCCTCCGGCTCGGCAGTGGGTCTAATTACCCAACTCCCGGAAGGGGGATAAGGGACATCTGGGTACTGCTGGCAGAAGAGGGTGCTGGATTCATTCTGAAATAAAAATTATATAAATTGGAATTTCGTTATCGAAGAAAGCTAAAGCAAATCGAGTAGCTGACTTTTGATGAAACCGAAACTCAGGTTGCAATTACCCACGCAACTAATCCGGTTTAGTTTAGCACTAGCTTTAGTTTAAATGTAATTTTAAATTAAGAGTTTAGTTCTTCGTTCTGAGCAGGAAATTTTAGTTAAGGGGAACCTACTTAGAGTTGGAACCGGAAGCGGCCTTCCACCCACTTGAGCCGATTCTGGCAGTGAGTCCAGTTCAAGCTCAAGCGTGCTATGACCTGCTCTAGCGTCATTTGGGGCTCCGTGTTTCGTGTTCCAAACGGCCATCCACATCACCCTCTAGAGCTGCCACCCCACTCAGCGCCATTCGGCAAGCCGAAAACTTCAACAGAGGAGGGTTGTATTTCCCCATAACCCGCGTCGATTGAGGGTTGTGTTTGTTGACTCGTCCTCTGCCTATGGACAACATTGTTCTATGAAAATCTTCTTGATCCATTATCTAAAACAATTTATGCTAGAGGTTATACCTATTTGGTATACCAAGTCTCAACTAAATCCAAATTTTCGTATTTTTATTCATTTATAGGCTTAAGTCGTAATTTGTTTACAAAATTGCAACTAAACTGTAACGTCCCATTCGGTTGCATACGGTGAGGCATACAAAGCTTGTAGTATAGAAATAAACAAGATATGACGAGACTAGCATATTCTGCATCTGACTAGCACATATAATATTGTATCATACTGGAGGCTCCAAGATACGCCACTTTAACTAGAGGCAAATTCAACCTACCTGTGGTTTGATTGCGTATTAAAACACGTATTCAGGAAACAGGAATTTCGGCAGGACAATTTCACTCCAGTTGTTATTAATACGCAAACACTGAGTTCAACTAAAGTATAGATAAATAACGCTAATGTTAGTACTTATTCCAGTATAGAAAAGCCTCTAAAATTGCTATTATAAGGAATCAGTGTACGATAGGGTGAAGTCGAGTATTTTCCTTTGCTACGAGCCTAAGAATCCGTTCAGTTATCACCAGACGCGTGTGCAATAGGCTCTTTAAATGCAGTTCATGTATTTTCATGTCAGTGACCCACGGCTAGTCTTTTCTTCTTTTCCCTTTATTTACACTTTCCTTGATTCGGTTGCAACGGCCAGGGAGGGTAATAAATAAGGAACAATTATTAGGAACATGAGCACGTATATATACGTACAGCTAGAATAAGAAAATATTGCCCTTGAGTTTTGTTCCATCGGTTTTTCCCTACTCTAGAGCCTTTTACTTTCAATCTGGACACTCAGCATTAGCAATTTATCGGCAGAAACTAATTACAGCGTAGCCTGTTGAAGCGTAAGGGGGTCGTAAATTTGGCAGACTTGAAAGTTTAGCATCGACACCCATCTTCTCTTTGAAAATTTTGGGGAGATACACCCGTCCGTGTATTGCTTCTGAATTTTATATGGCAAGAAGGTGTATGTATATAACTGTATATACATACAGAATAAAAGATATAGATAGATGTATATGGATATATCGAAAGATATAGATAGTTGAACCTTAGCAAAGCTTTTAAGTTCCAAATAGTCTCAGAAACATTGTGTACATAGTTGACGAGTATACTGATTTAACACTGAATATATATGTCGCCGTAGAATTGTATAGCACACAATTATATATAATTCCGCTTTATTTCAGGAACTATACATAATTCCTGAGACGTTCAGGAATTTTGTATAACTCTTCTTTTCATCACCAGTTTTACGTCTAATTTTAGAAATTATACATAATTCCTGAATATTTTCAGGAATATTGTAGAATTCATAGACATTGGAAATTTTGTATTAGTCTAACTACAAGAACTATTGTAAATATCGTTTTAAATTTTTGCTAAATTGTTTAAATTTAGCTAAAATTGACATAGTCACTTCTAATATATTATTATTTGATAACGCTTATAACGTGGTTTTGTATTTATCTTTACAAAAGTGATTCCTGCAGTTACCTAGGCTTTATTATTGCTATTATGCTTATTATGCTTTTGTTTTAGTTCCATTATAAGAGTCGAGGTAACGATCGCTGTATTATTAGTGCTTAAGGCTAAATGACAGTAAACAATGCTTGCACAGAAGCATTAATTCTAAAATCCTATTCCTAAAATTCCTAAAATATTCAGAAATTATGTATAATACCTAAAATTAGACGGAAAACTGCATAATTTGGTGATGAAAAGAAGAGTTATACAAAATTCCTGAAATAAAGCGGAACTATACATAATTCCGTGTTACACAATTTTACGGTGACATATTTAGAGAGAGAGATATATAAATATATATATATAGGTATATATAATATAGTATAATAATATAATATTATATATCATAAAAACATAGTGCGCATTTATGGTGATGCGATTTACACATAAATTCTACAGTGGTATTCATATATGCGTAAAGACTGGACGGAGCAAAGGGTAATATGGTTGTGTCCTGTTGACTTCTCAAGCAATTTAAAGGCGTGACTGCTACATATAAATAGGATTATAGTAGAAAGAGACCAGGGGTGGAAGAAAGAGACAATTCTGTTTGCAATTTGTCAAAACTTAAAACAACTTTATCGTGGTAGTAATATCGAGTGGCCATTAAAGAAAATAGATTGCTCACCTTCAGGACGGATAAGATATGCTACGCTTCCAAAGAGAAGCGTGGAAACAATGGACTCGGAATTAATGAGCCCAAATTCCGTTTTTCCCCTGGAAATTAATGAAAACAGTTGGCCTTAACAGCGCGGCTATTTGCATTTATTACAGTGGCAAGCAGCTTCTTGCTAAAAAGAGTACATACGGCGCCGTCAAATCAAGCAAAATTAATATATACTATATATGTATATATGTTGCATTGAATGTGTACAATCATTGAATGTATACATTCAATTAGCAAACTTATTGGATGTGTACATTCAATGATTGTTGTCGCAAAGCCCAGCCGCAACAATTAGAACAGGAATAATAATTTAAGATAAAAAATTGTAAATAATGTGCCAAGTTACACTTTCAATGATTCAGGTCATTGAATGTATACATTCAATGACAATAATCCTTGAATTTATATGTTACGGGCAGATGAATAAATTGGACACTTCTGAAAGTGTCCAGACAGATAAATTAGGATTATTATTATTATTATTACATTCAATGATTGTACACATTCAATGCAACATATATATATAATTAGACTATCTTTTAGTAGTAATGCTGGCAAGCCGAAGGGAAGGACTACCAGTGGAGGACTTATGAATAGCCCTCAAATTTGCGCGCACAACTCTTTTCAATTAATCAGCAATGCGGCCAAAGCGGAGGATATTAAGTCATGTCCATACTATAGAGAGGACATTTGTTCGTGCATTATTTAGACCTTCGTCATGAATACTTAGTGCCTGCTAGAAACGAACAAAAAATTTCCTTTTGTTTTATATCTGTATATTCATATTTGCGCTGATAGCATCGCATTGCAATGTGTGTGTAGCGTAATGCAACATTACATTTTTAATTGGCCACCAGTCATGTTTGTTTCAATTAGAGGGCGTTGCCATTCTTTTATGGCATCACTGTCAGGTTACCGCCTAGGTCAGAATACGTAATAAAATACAATAATAATAATAATAATATACATTTTGTTTAAAAGCAGAAATTTGAGAAATTTTGTTTATGAATCTTGAATGAAACTAAAAAGTTTGGGCATTTAGCTTCTCAATTATAAAGTAAAAATATGAATAAAAAAATTCATGTATAACTTCAACTATATGCCTCTTTTTTCAAAAACTGTCGCCCCACAGCCCTGCAAATAGGCTGCGGAGGAAATAGGGGAGGAGGTGGAACCGGCAATTGACCAGCTCACCGCTTCCTGTCAGCGGTTGCATTTTCGCTTACGTCACGTGTAACGGAGCGGCAATCAGGACCATCCACAGCCGCACAGTGTATAAGCACTGGTGGCGGGCGGGTGGTTACGTTAAGTTTGTTGGCGGGGGAGAAGGAAGAAACAAAAATATAGCGGTGTTAAATTTCAACGATTTAGCCTTAAATTTAAAATTTCAACGAAATAGCCAAAAATCGAATGTTTACATTAAAAATCCCAAATTTAATAGAAGGCTGTTCAACGTACAAGACGCTTAGAATATATTTAACGTATGAGTAAAGAGGTAAAGAGCCTGAAATAGTGCTATTACAAATTAAGTAAAGACAATATTATAATTTTTTTTACTTTTTTTGTGTTTAGCGTACCGGTTGAATTTGTCGTTACATGTGACTGTTATAACCTAAAACAGGGCTTTAGTACTTTACATATACGTTATCATTTAGATTTAAAAATATGGCTGCTATGAATCAAGGTGATACCGCGAACCATCCTCCGCCGCTTCCCGGGGAACTCCCACCTAGCGAGACGTCCATGCCGCCTCTGCATTTCTCAAACTACCAGCAGTTGGGCTCGGATATCCGTGGAATAAGGACCGCCCTCCGAGATTTCCGGGACTGGTACCGTCGTGATACTACCCTGAAGGAGGCTGGACTGACCAAATTCCCGGCCGGCTTTGAGGAATCCGACGTGACTTGCAGTGGATTGAAGCGCATGCCTCGGCCTACAATCCCTAGATTTCGAAGTATTTGTGTGAGGAGGGGGTGGGGGTGGTACCGTGAGTTGAGCTGCTAAGCCTGGCCACCTCAGGATTTCTACCTGAAGCTGAGGTAACTTTGAAGTGTTTTACTTATTTATAATCTGCCGTTGTGTTTAGAATGACTATATACGCACACACACACATATATATATATAGGTGAATATATATATATATATATATATACATATATACACATATATATATATATATATATACACATATATATATATATATATAATGGCTATTTCCCCTGTGCAGGCCCAACTCGTGCTCTGACTAGGTTCCGACTGACCAACCCGGACGTCGATTGTCCACTACCTTCTTTCATAAGCGAAGACTTGGAAATCCTTCTGCGGGGAGTGCTAGAAAAATATTGGGGAGACCGGACGACGATTGAACAACTAGTCGAAGATCATTGGCTGAACCTCTCGATTCCAGCACGAAGTGAACTCAAGGATATTACTTCGCAACAACAGACCTCGAGCTAGATGGCCTGTTCCCCGAATCCCTTCCTTCCGTTAATTTTCCTTTCCTAAAATAATGAAAGAACAAACGAAACTAAGATTGTCACTACAGCACCTCAGACCCGAAAAAATCGGGCCTGAGGTGGGGATCGAACCCACAACCTTTGGCGATCTAGGCCAACGCTCTGCCACCTCGCACCTCAACTAAAGGATGAAAGTCGTTTTGCCCCTATACCCCCAGTCCTACTAGAATCTGATTATCGTAACCCAGCTTGGAAGTCCGTTATGAATTTAAATAAGTCAATTGAGTCTGATAGTCGTATAGTGATAGTGATAGTGATAGTGATAGTCTGGTGTAGTAACGATTTTATATAGTGTAAATAGCGTGACAACGAAAGGTAAACAGTTGCTAGAACCCTCTCAGACCAGTAATTTTTATGATTCACTATCCCTCTTTCCTGAACAGGAAATGGATGACATAAAACTTTTGCTTCTAGACTTAAGCTCTAGCTCTCTAAAGTCAAGCGAGTAAAGAATCTTTACTATGGGATTCGAACTATCTTGTTACTTCTTCGGAACCTAATCTAAATGACTATAGTTGCACTTGTGCAATACCCACGCTTCAGAGGCATAGCCTCTGAATGTTCAATTCTAGTTAACCTGTACCGTGACTTATTTTAGGTGTCCAACCCGTACCATGAACACCCAGTCCATGGAAATGAACTATGGCAACTATTGTGAAGGACCATTTGAAATTTTGCCCTTAGAGAGTTACATGTTAGAAAAATTTAGTTTACTTTATCATATGTTTCGTCACCCCACACCTGAGCTTTTGCGTAGGATGTCCAGCTATGTTTTCGAAAGTAGTGAATATCTGAGATCTAAACTTTTCTGGGAACGAACTTTCTGGTATGATGAAAACGGGGAGACATCCAGTCCATGTCTTCAAGGTGGGAATCAGAAAGTTATGAAAATTGTGCGTACTCGAACCATTTATGATGATGTCATGAGACTTTATAAAATTCCTGAGGATACAGCGAAATTTTATTTTCGGCAAATTGTAGACATGGTTACTTTTGCGCATGAGCATGATCTGGCTTTCATTGATGTGCTCTGGCTTGATTTTCGATATATCCGTGCTGAAATACTACAGTGATTAAAGCTAAACACTTTTTCAAGTTTCATCCATGTTCTGGGAATTATTTGGTTCCAGCTGACAGCGGTTTTCCAGTACATGCTGCGTATCGTGCACCGGAAATTTTTGAATCTGGTTCATATCATATTCAAAAAGCCGATATCTTGGGTCTTGGTGTACTACTGTACACCATGCTAGTTGGGCGGTATCCCTTTGATGGCCCCACAGATTTGAAAATGGAAAATCGAATTCGTCGTGGCTTTTATTCGTACGAAGCTCACGATTCCATAAGTCCGTCTGCACGGGACTTAATTGGAAAAATGCTGTCATTGAAACCAGATAATAGGCCTATAGTA
This sequence comes from Trissonchulus latispiculum, assembly GCA_030248195.1. Lineage (NCBI taxonomy): Eukaryota > Metazoa > Nematoda > Enoplea > Enoplida > Ironidae > Trissonchulus > Trissonchulus latispiculum. Next base: position 53,229 of record JASAND010025638.1, read on the forward strand.
AATGAAATTTTGACACATCCATGGCAAGGCGTAGTAGGATATTCGCAATGTTTGTCTCAAAATATGGCATACCCTGCTGGATCTCAGGTGTGGTGTGATAACTTAATATGGGCTAGAACACCCAATCCTAAAGGAAACAAAAATTTGACTGAAAGTAGGGAAACTCGAACGGAAAATTCAATAGATGATGAAATAAACTTAATATATATGCAGTACTCTACAGTTAACTCTCAAACGAAATCTAGCTCCGCTAAGCGTTCACTGAAACGATTAGTGCGTAAGACCCTCTGGAATGAATCTCCTGGTTCTATCCAAGGCTGAATATTCTTTCCATATGGTATTGAGAACTTAGTCCACAGACAATTTAGACTTAGACATTTAGAAGAGCGAAACAAATTTTGCATGCCTCTATCTGTTCTAATTAGACGCAATTTCAGAAGTATTAATTCAGTGGTTCATAATGGTATGTAGAAGCTCCGGGTTCTAGCCCAGGCCCTACTTTAATATGCGAGTGACTATTTCGTATATTGTATATATTTTTTCGTATATATTTTGGACATTTAATCATATATTTGTATTGCTTGTTACGTATATAATTGTTGTATTTATTTGGACGATTCATATATATTTGGACTCTTACATACGTATATTTGGACAATTCAATATACTTGTCATACATATTTTGTTTTGTAGTTTTATGCTTTTATTGTATTATTCTTATATAGTCTTAGGGTATTAAATGTAAACCTAAAATTTTGAGAAATCTTAATTCTAAATTGGAAATATTTTTCAAGTTTTGCTGTCTGTTCGGAGTCCAGAGCCTATCACTTCAACACAGAATCTTGATTCAAACAGCCTAGGGCCTGGCTACACGGATTACTTGCACAGCAGTGAGGCAACTGCAATAAGATATCGTAAGTTAGCTCGCTTCACCGACCCCGACGGGCTGGTCCACCCCTAACCAGTTGCGATGTGATAAAAGACCAACCGAAGAGGCAGGAATGCCACGGTCGGCGGTTGGGCTTGCAACTTTCGAAGGAAACGCAACCAGTAAAACACTAGCACAGTCTCCCGATGGCCGGCAGCATTTGAGACTTTGTGAGTGATCTAACAGTTAGCCACTTCAATGCATGTCCGCCGCTCCTGCCACCTTGACCCCGTGACTCCAACCACAGGTTTCCGTAATGAACTTCAGAACTCCGAAACAGCCTTTTATAACTCATATATTATATATATCCTAGATATATGGAGATGTAAGGTGTATATTATTAAATTATATATATATATATATCTATCTTTGTTTTTCGTCGCGCTAGCCAATACACCCATATCATGTTACTCCCCAAGTCGGGTTACCTATTCTACACTTCTATTTTTACAATAATTACATACCTACGTTTCAAATTTTACAATTAAATCAAAAGCGATTGAATGTGCTACAAAATCGAAATTGCTAACCTTTTTCTTTTCCGCGACAAGAAATCAGACCTGGAAGGAGGACAGGGATATCAGAAGGGGGGCCCGACAGGTATTTCTACTCTACCACAGCGCCCAAATATCTAAGCTAACGATAAACTACTTACAAAAAGTTAGGGACTCCGCGACTTTTACTGGGAAAAGGCCATACCCCCTTCCCCCTCTACCTCCTGATCTGCTAATTTTTCTAATTCCTCTCGGACCTTGGCCAAGTTATTTGCTAAAAGCTTCATCGAATTTTCAACAGATTCTTTCCGACCGCGGCGCAAGGCCCACTCTAGGTGCCACAAATTAATTTTGCACATTAATCGTGCAGTTAAAAGCTGGGGGTGGCTAGCCAGCAAGTCGGCTCTCCGGCAGGATGGTCCCCATATATATAGCCGGGGCCAGTGGGGCTTTCTGGGGGCGCTTGTGGATTCATTGCAGTTCGATCTAAACAAAATAGGCCAAATATTATAACCCTACACTCTCTCTATACACTCAACTACAGCCTGAACCTTCCCTTCTTAGTGCTGATTACCTCCTGGGCCATAGAATTTGTCCAGGGCTACCCATCTTATTCTATAGTCCACCCGATCCCAGGTCAACATCATTGATTTAACTTTGAGGTGGGCCCTAGGGGACTCCATTCCTTCCCTAGCCACGATCGCCTCAAAATCGCGAAACTGTGACTCTAAAAAGGTTAAACCCCCCTGGGCGTACCGCACATTTGAAACCTGAGGTGGTGGGACCCTGGTAGGACCGGCCGGTGGGTCTGGAGGGGTGTCGGGAAGCTCCCCTTCCTCCAGGTCGTCTCGCTGCTTCCCCGGCCTGAAGAAAGGCGGCATCGTCATTATTCACGTTCATGGCTATAAAATAAATTTAGAGAAAAGACAAACGTCACCTCCATCACAGGTGATGATACGCACGACCACACTTAATGTTAAAGTAAGTTCTATAGATATTATACAGTGCATCCATAAAGTTATTTCATTTTATGTATCTTCACCTCTCCGTATCCACACATCTTATGTTATTCATATTGCTTAGTAAAAGCTTAGCCTTCAGTGACTCTTAAGACAGACAACGATCCACACCACAGTCGTCACAGGTCATTGCCTCTGCACGCTTCCAGCAGAAACCGACGACCTCGGGCCTGTGACACTGTCAGAGATTTTAATCTTAACATAAAATAGATTTAAATTAAGCATCCGTCTGACTTATAAATGTTGTATATTTAGGAAAAAATGTCTATTGGTTCTCATGAAGGAAGCGAGAAAAGAAATCTGGTTTCAAGTTTGTCCCTAGACAACCGATTCTCTGTACAAGAGCCCTACAGATTTGAGGCAATCATATAAAGGAACACAGTAATTGACATATTCCTGTCGGCGTAATCTAACCAATGGAGGGGTCTTTCATACTCTTTCGTACTTTAGAATTTTCGTTATATGTACAAAACTTACAAGCTCCAAATGCATCGGCATCCAAGAATCAAAGATAGTATCGACGAAAGGTCATTGGAGTAAGGCTTTCTTGTATTTGTGCAAATTTGTGCAATTTCTCAAAGTCAAAGGATATAAATCCCATCTCGATATTGGTATTTTGATATTTATAGTTTGATTTTGATATTTCTACGTCTTCAAGAATTAATCCCCATGCCCGACCTTTATATTTACGCCAATTTTGAGCTCCTAAAACGCATCCACGAAAAGAGTCGAACAGCAGGAGAGAATAGTGACACATAAGGATATTTGTCCTTGAAGAAATACACAGTAAATGGTTCAGTTAGAATTCCACAGCACTAATTGAAGTGGATGATTAAACAAATCCAGAAATAACTGCGAAGCGATTTCATCAATTTCTGCTAAATAATGTTGACTGTAACAATTTCGTTAGAAATCTATTTGAACATCTGTTTGAATGTCAATACAAAGTATATTTTCAGGATTCAACATCTAACTTCTGCAAAATTTTACTTTGATAAGCCGATTCCAAATGTTGGGAAAATACCAATCATTTAATGATAGATGATAAGAAAACTAATAGTTTTTACTGCCGAAATAAGTTTTAGCACATGGGCTTGATTTAGATTTCTATAGATTATCCTCAGTCGGATTTCACCCCCTACCGCCCCAGCCTTTAATTAAGTAAATATTCAAATTGTCATGAAAAACTGTCACTCACTATTCAGTAAATCTGGTGCCCCCTTTGACAAACAAGATATTTACTAAGAAAAACAATTCATTCGATTTTATTAGTTATCATCCAGCAGAGTTCACTTACGGGTTGGGTGATGGTAGAACAGCTTCCTCGTTCCTCGTTTTGGTGTTTTCAGCTGCCGAGACGGGAATTTGACGCAGACTACATTGTATCTTTCCCCGGTTAGAGTTTTGCGCCAACAGCTTGGTTTTGCTTTCCAATTGAGCAATAGCATGTGTTCCGTGGCGGAATAGGTAAAAGCCTAGCACCTGATTGAAAGTGCCTTGCTAAAAGTATCATGGAAGTAGCGGAACAGCGTCATCTGTAGCAGATTTAAAGCAGCATGTGTTTTGCTGGCCAGCTGCAATTGCTGGCCCTTCACCATATTGGCTGGTTTGCACGATGGGGACTGGTTCCTGACTGGTTCCACAGACTTCAAAATTGGCTCAAGATCGGATGGAAGCTAATTTAAAATAGGAAACTCTGAGGTCTTCATGGATTGATTCAAAGGAGTAAATGGCATCAATTTTTTGACAGTACTCTACGACATGGTTCTTTATGCAAGCCTGAGCAGAAGTGAGGGCGAACTTATAGTTTATTTACACACAGTCATGGCATAGAGTATTAGCAAGTCAACAGACAAAGGCAACAATTCAAAGACAACCACAGTTTTAATAATATAGATTGGTACCGCCTTTAAGTCTACTGTAGCACGCAAGGTAGCGCAGTTGCTTTAGTTTTTGTTCTGCTTTCGTTTTTCCCCTCCAAAGCAAAGTTCTTTAACACAGCTTTTGGGCTTTCATCTCAATGTTTGCCGAATTTTTCATGGTTTTAGACTACTTTCTTGAGTTAAAAGTGGATACAAATGCAAATTTTTGGGTTTCTATCCGTCAAAACGTCACCGAGATAGCAATTCTCAAATTCTAAATTTCTATAAGTGGTTCAACATCATGGTGGTTCATCTTGTGAACCGAAAGATGCTGCTCTCCGCGGACAATAAAGAGTCAAGAAGCGGAAAAGCGAAGACCAAGGACAGAAAACAAGTTCCCCAAACCATACTGCCGTGCGGCTATTGCAGTCAGTCACCCCCAAGGCAACCATAGTCGTCCGCCGACCAGAGTTGCCCCCGCTTCACAACAGTGACTAGTATGGCTGAAGACTATTGGGCTTGCTCAGTAGCTACTGCCATTTCAGTAGCAAACAATCTTTCGCTGCAGAAGGCGGCGCAAAGAAGAACAGCAGCTACAGCACAGCAAAGAAATCACACAAACAGCTGGCAGCACAGAAAGCTGCTACAGAAAGCATTACGTAGGCAGACCAAAAATGTAGGGAACGAAATTGTTTTGTTTAAACTGATTTACAATTCACATATCCTGTAGCAACGTATATTTTCTGAACCGTCATGGCATGAACTTTCCTTTGGTTGAAAGAGAAATTTGAAAAAATTAAAATTCGTCAAGAAAGCCAAAAAGTCAAAGTTTTTAGGTTATGAAAATTCAGTAGACGCCAGGAAGTAGCCGTTTGATGGAAAATTAGCCCACGTCCCAAACATTGTTTCCCAAATATTAGCATATTTCGTCAAGAATTGAAATAGTTATTCCATTTGTTCCATTTTCCAGATCGTTTGATCTTTGCCAACTTTGACTGGTTATTACTCGCGACTCACTGCATGGAAAAAAATTTTTCAGTTAGATTTAGGACCGTATATGTATCAGCTTTCATGTGATCTGTGTGGTTTTTCAAAATTTGAAATTAACGTTTTTCGAAAAATACCACTTTTTGACCCAAAATTTCGGTAAAGCGAATCCAGCGAAAGTGAGTAGAAATAGCATAATCATAAAGTTTAATCCGAGCTAAATCCAACGATATAAAGTTTTATTGGCTATGACTTATATGGCGCCCGCAATTTTAAACAATTTCTCTATTTCAGCAGATTTTTGACAATGTTGCCTTGATTTGCCGCAACTAGAAAAAACACACAGATCACATGAAAGCTGACACATAAGCAGTCCTGAAAATCCAATTGAAAAATTTTTCAATGGAGTGAGTTGCGAGTAATAGAATGTCAACGTTGGAAAAGTCTCAAAGATCAAAGGAGTTTGAAAACCGAAAAAATTGAATAACTGACGCAATTCTTGATGAAATTAGCTGTTATTTTGGATACAATATGTTTGGGACGTGGGCTAATTTTCCACCAAACGGTTATCTCCTGCCATTTAACCTCGTTTATTCTTGCTAAATTTTTGTTCTAGTCAATTTTATAAACATGTAGGCGTATATATAAATTATCAGTTAAATTAAATTAATTTTAATTTAAAAATCTTTTATTTTCTGCAGCAAAGAAGTAATTTTTGTAAACAGCACCCCTCCTCGCAGAGTTATTTACACGCGATAAACCCTACCTTGAGACTTTCTCTCTTTAGTAAAGTGAGCGGCGCTTAGCAGTTTTAAGGTGATGATTCCCTTTGGTCACATAAAGTTTGCACCATTATTACTCATTCATTACTTTTAGTTAAGATGCCATTTTTATATCAAAATGCAGCTTGACATTTTCTCTTTTTAATGCATACAATGAAAGTTGCTTTTCTAAAATATTTTAAACACCTCTTAGAAGAAGTATAATCTTTCAGATTTTTAGCAGACTCAAGTAAATGTTTTCGCGAGACATCGGTTAGATCATTTGATACCTCCATCAAATAGCTGGGGACGATTTTTTTACTTATTGTGAAATCGCTCTTCGTTATAGAGAAATAAGCTGAAATTTGTGAGTAAGTTGTATTTTGCCTACTTTCTCCAAATTTGTCAAGCGATCACTTTAGCTAGAAAGCAGTAATCGGGGCAACTAAAAAAACGTCCCTGGGTATATTTGTGCAGAACACATCTGTTAAGTAGCGGCCCTCTAGCTTGCATGGTGAATGCCCCACAATCTTTGGAAAAAATTCGTCGTGTTTTTGCAAAAACTACATTTTTTATGATAGCAGCCTACGGAATAACTGTTGGAAGACGATCATGCGTGGGATAATTTGCCCCTAAAGACCTTCAGATCGACGCCCTTATTTTAATTTTACGGCTTACGTAGTTCAAGAAATGTTGGATTATTTGATTTCTGCAAAAATGACAAGTTTTCGACGCCAAAACAAGAAAATCGGCTATATCTCACGGTAGAGAAAAGCTAGAACGCTGCTTTAAAAAGCAAACATAAGACGCTCAACGAGATCTTTCGAATGAACATAGTCATAACGGTATAGCTGCTGCGAAACTTTAAGAAATTGGGAAAAACCGCCCTGACCGAAAGTCTCGAATTTTTGAATAGGGATTGTGCGGAGGGTGTTAGAACGTTAAAAGAGCGCATTTCGGAAAGTTTCGTCAAATTTTATCTTGATTTACGCCGCCGACCAACAATATATGCCCAAAAGGAATCACCACCTTAAGTGACAGTTGGGGCAAATCAAAGTTAGGGCAAACAAGAATACATCAATTGTTTTCATGCATAGTTTATGTGTACGTAGAAATATTATGCGCGTTTCTTGTTTATGACCGGTGCTGATGAGAGATATGCAAATTTGTAATGGGGACCTATTGTTAATCGTGAATACAGGACGCTGGTTCATTCTGACTATTGCTACAATGTTGGTATTACGGTGGGACTTCGAAACATGTGGCGCTGAAACGCAAAGGGGTTCGTATTTCAGGTGAAAGTGATGTCACAACTTAAAAATCAAAGTACTATTTCAGTTATAAATTATCCCTCCGTTCGCTATAGGGTGCCGACAGGAATATTAAATGACAATTAGTTTGTTCTTTAAATAATTGCCTCAAACCCGTAGGGCTCTTGTACAGAGAATCGGTTGTCTGGTGACAAAATTAAAACGAGAGTTCTTTTTTCACAGTCTTCAAGACAAGCAAGGAATGAGAAGGTTCAAGCTTAAATAGCTTGTGAAATTACGGAGCAGACCTATCAAAAGCATTAATTAAGGTTTGAAGAAGTACTTGCCTCAACTTCTTGCGCAATGTATGTCTAGACTTTTAATTCCAAAGTGACTAAAAAGAGGACAGCTCTGTCAGTTATGGCAACGTTTCGTTCCGTCTGCACGGAATTAAGTTGTGCTTTAACAGATAATGAAAAACACGTTTAATACTCTAACACAAGCCACGCCAGTCGCCAGTCTAGATTTATGAAGTGCAAATATTTCTAAGAAAAACTCGGGACGAGGAAACTCCACCAATCCGCAAGTGAACACTGCTGGATGATAAATAGTGAAATCGAATGAATTGCTGTTCTTAGTAAATATCTTGTTCATCAACGGGGGCACCACATTTACTGAACAGTTAGTGACATGTTTCAAGTTAATTTGAATATCTACTTAGTTTAGGGTAGGGCCTTTAGAGCGTGAAATCAGAATGAGAATAATCTATAAAAATCGAAAGTAAGCCCACGTGGTAGAAACATGTTTTGGTAGTAAATGGGTAATAATTGGTATTGTTCCAACAGTTGGCATCTTTGTCTCTTCCGGTGTATGAAAGTTGCTTGTGAATCCTGAAAATATACTTGGAATTAACATTCAAATAAACAGTTTTCTGATGAAATTGTTCCATTCAACCTTATTTAGCAGAAATTGGAGAAATCGCTCCGCAGTCATTTCCGGATTGGTTTCATCATCCACTGCAAATGGTGCTGGGAAATTCCGACTGAACCATTCATTGTGTACATCTTCAAAGAAAAATATCCTCAAGTAAGAAAAATATTCTTAAGTTTCATATTATTTTCGACCGATCGGCTCCTTTCGTGGATACATTGCACGCTCTCAATATTGGAGTTATTGACATAAATATAAAGCTCGGGCTTAGCAATTAATTCTTGGAGAAGTATTTATAAATTTATCAAAATTCCAGCATCGAGATGGGACTAATATCTTTATAACAATAATACAAGATAGAGAGATTCTTTTGCATTATTCTACACCATATCTATTTTAAAGAACCATCAAAATGTCTTTTAGAAATAAAGGAATAAAGTGGTAGGAAAGATTAATGAATGATATTAACGCAGACACAGGGAACAAAGGGTTCTTCAATAAATATGAACAAGCAGAAGTTTTATGCAAAAGCTTGTGAGTATGCTATGGAGCTGTGACTGTGTTCCAAGTCAGGGGCCGGCTACGCAGACCAACCTTATCCTGAGCTTGAATATTTCGTTTCTCCGGAATCCGTAAATTACTATTCTAAAAAGTTACACTGAATTCAACCAAAGCTGGCCTATACTATCAAGTACCATTAGTTAACTACTGCATTGTATGATGCATGCTATAATATTGTAGAATGTCAACTTAATTTAAATATAATGTAAATTTGGAAAACTACTTGTCAGTTTATGCTGGATGCAATGATTTTTATTGTTCCAGAAACAACGGCAATTTTAAGTCTTGCATCAGACGTTAAAGCAAGACTCCGTGGCGGAATAATTAGCCACTTTTAGAAGCGTAAGCTATGGTGGAATAGTAATGCTCACGTTAGTCTCACATGAATTCACAGTTACATACAGAACGTTGAAAATAGCCCAAGCCCTTCATTCCAAGAAGCAGATCATTTCAAATTTTCCCTAATTTGCATATTGGAACAGAATGAGAAAGGAAATCCAACAGGAACTTTAAACATCTAACATTATGATACTGTGTACATATACATGCCTAAATACAATGCTTGGCAATTTGTTCACAAACCCCCCTGCGTATTCACCACATGACAAAATTTGACAGCAGAGTTTTAACATGTCGCCCAGCAAAGCTACTATACAGAATAAAGTATAATAGCCTGCTACGCTGAGGCGTCGCCGGAAAACCTTAACATCAGCACGATATATATCCTTTGGATCTCAGAAATTGCGCAAATACACGAAAGCCTGATTTTAGTGACCATTCAATTATACAATTTTTTATTCTTAGATGATGATGCAATTTGAGCGTATACGTTTCGTATTTAAATAATTACCACAAATCCGTTCTCCTCTACTACGAATCGGTTGTCCAGTGGCAAAATAAAAGTTTGCACAGCCAATGTTGCCTTCAAAGCAAGCAATAGTTTTCTTCTCTAAATATAAATGCAACAATTAAAAGTATCACATACAAGTATTTAATTAAAACCTGCTTTTGTTGGAAAAATTATAATTTGGAAAATGAAACATTAATTCAAGACTATGACAACTTTTTCTATTATTCTGCACCATATCCTATTTAAACAAAGTTCAAAATGTTTTCTGGAAATAGCGAAATAAAGTGGTCGGAATGATTAATGAATGACATTAACACAAACAGAGAAGAGGAAGGCTTCAATACCCAATTAAATAGTTTATCAAATTGTGAAGCGAACCTAACAAAGGCATTAATTACTCTTTGACGAAGTGCAGACAACAGCTCTGTGCGCGATGTACACTTAGATTTTTCAAATTCAAAGCAACCAGAAAGGGGTAGCTTCGTCACTTTTGTTAATGTTTCGTTTTGTCTAGCAGGGATCTATGTTGCGCTTTAACTGTTTAATGAAAAACGTTTAATATAGAAACAATGTTGGGGTCAAAAATGGTCATTTTCTAGGAGATTAGTTTTTCAAAATTACCAAAAAGTCTCACGGACATAGTTGAATTGTTGATACAAAGTCTAGTATGTGATTTTGTCAGTGCCCACTTGCTGTAGTCCGTTGCTTTAACCTAGATATCTCGGCACAGAATTTATCTCCAAATATTTTTGCAACTTTCTCTAAAGTTATATCATATTTCGAGAAATATTTTCAATTTTTTAGAAATATTGATATATGCTCGAACAGGGTTTTTCGAAGCCGCCAGTTGGCATGGGCAAATTAAGGGATAGGTGAGCAAAATTACGAAATTTCATGATGCGAATTTTACAACATTGTTTTCATTAGTAGCGTGCTTTTATGCCATACAATCCTATTTCCTGTCGTTTAGTGATTTTTCTTGTGGCATTAAGCAATCTTACTAACATTTTATGGAATACGGGATCGTTTATTGAATACAGGGGTTTAGATTCACATTAGTTTTTAGATTCAAAACAAAAATAGCTCTGGGAGGCGAACCCCAGCCTCAGGGGTCTGGGGTTGTAAACGGAGCGGAATTTTCAAATTTTTATATGGTTGCATATGTTTTACACCATTGTTTCGATTTTATACAGTTGCATTTTGCGATGACAACATTATATAACATTCTTCAGATTCCAACATAATAGACTTTATACTCTGCAACATTTTGACCGGTATCTAAAAATAGACAATAAGCGAAGTCAAGTTATGTTAATCGATGATTTAGGTATCCTTGCGTGGTTCTGGCGGGCGGTAGCTCCTCAGAAAAGCTTTACGACTTTATAAAAAATTAGTAATAAAATCGTAATAAAGATTTTCACTTCTTTTATTTCAGTGTCCAATTTTTCAATGGGGAAACTAATGGGCAAACCTAAATGGCAGCATACATTAACATGAGGTCTAATTCTATGTGGTTTACCCAAGTACAAATCTAAAATTCTAAGGGCATCACCCCGAAATTAGCTAAAGGCTCTAATGCCTTCACATTTTTGGTCATAAAAATAAATAAGAATGAAGATTTTTAGCTATCTTAAATGGAATTTTTGAAAAAAATGAGCAAGAAAAAGAAAAGAAAAAAGAAAATTTGCTAAAAAATGGTCAAGTTTGATGAAAATCGTTAAGGGCTTTTTGCACGAGAGGGTCTGCCCTTTTTCTTTTTCGCTGAGGGGTATACCCGGTTTTGCCAAAGTAGGGAGGGGCTTTATCCTCTCCATTCTGCCCACACTTAAATAAATCAATCAACTCTGTTTTAGGTAGCACCTGAATAAATAAGTCTCACTATCGCAACTATCCGGTAGCGATAATAAAGATTATTTCGCAGCTAAACATATCTTATTTATTTCTCACTGAGGAAATGATTGTTTAGCTAAGCTCAAATTGCATTGGTGAATTATTGAAAGATCATTAGAGTCAGGCAGGAGTCGATCAGCCGAAGAAATATGGCACTTAAAGATGTTTCATTCTTTGAAGAAACACACAATGAATGCAATATGTTGATATCAGCTCCAGTATACGGAACCCACTGATTTACGAATTACGACGGTAGTGGAGTGGAGGAATACAGTCAATGTGGTTCTATCGTGATCCTTTAACGCTCTTCTACCCAAGACTTCTCGGGGAAATCGGCTCAAAATGACCAATTTTACATTTTTGGCTGCCGTTTTTTACTGAGACCACCTAGAGAGATAGGACTGCCACCAATCGATAGAGAAATAATGAGCTACATTTAATGATTCAGCATTGAAGGTTCTCCGATGCACCCAGAAAAAGTTACAAGCCGTCAAAGTCGGACAAAGTACGAAATTTTGCTAAATTTTCATTAATATAAAAATAAATAAATAAATAACTAAATAAAAAATAAAAAATAAATAACATAAATAAAAAACAAATAAATTTATTTCTAGCTGCAAGAGTTGATTCAGCGACGAGATCAACTATACGTTATTTTAATGCGCATAACCTCCCGCATTACTTGGTGGAACGACTTTTCTGCCGACGAACTACAGCCGGCTCTAGATTTGCTTGAATGCAGCTCTCGAACAGGGCTTGAAATCAACAAAATTTCCATAGCCGGCGGAATGCCATAGAAACTAGATTTTTTAAGCAGGTGTCAAAATATTCCCCCAAAATAGGGTAGACATGTTAATGATAAAAGGAGCAAATGCCCAGATTGCCAACCGGCAACTGGACCCTGTCCCAAAAAATAAGATGCCAAAAATTAGCACTTGTGCCAATTGGCAGCCGCGGGCATAAAAGGGTTAATTCAACAAAGTAAAACCGCAAAAGCAAATATTCCATCTGCCAGCACTATTATCGTTTTATTTATCATTACGATGGATGAGCCGTAGGATGGACTGGCACTAACAGTTTATCACTATTTTCATCTTAGCGCAGGCATGGAAATACCCATATAAAGTTAAACTTCGTGATTCCGGGCTGTCCCACTACAAAGACGTTTCTGCCACTCGCTGGAAACAACTAAAGAAGCCGACAGTGAGGATTACGTAACCGTACCTGGCCAGTGTCAAGTTAACACGGTCAGCTAGTTTTTGAGATTTTGTCGAAGTTGCTTTGCCAAAACAATGTTAACTACACCAACTAGATTGATATCTGCGAAGGAATAAATAGAAACAAAGGCAACTAATACCAGAGAAAAAGTCCACATCTTCTGCTTAAATATCGTAGTAAAACTGTTTGATGCCATAAAACCACAGAGAATAATTAATATGAATAAGATTAAAGAGAAATAAATATTCACAATCTTTAGTTTTGCTTAAAAATGATAAATCGTTTCCCCTTACTTTTTTCAACTACGAAGCTTTTCTAAGAAGCTTGCAACAATACTAGGATGCACAGCAATAACACGGTAATTTGTTTACATCAATACTGCATGAACAGCAATAAAAGCCTGAAGTTCTGCAAATGAAATTGAGCGCCTAAGTTCAACAATCCACAGTCACGTCCCCACTATAACTGAATTACTTGCACGCCCAAATTTGGAAGCCTTGCAAATATTAGCTATCAGATAACGTGTGCCTTACACAAAAGGAGAATTTACATTGAACGTTTGCCAAGATAGCACGTAGCAGCAAGAAGCGATTTCTGTTAAATTCTTTTCGTTTTTGGTAATTATCTATAGTCGCGTTAAGCAAAAACCTGAAATTACGTTGCTACTACGGATGGGAGGAGCCATAACTGAGTGGTAATGCAGCTCGATTTCTAGAAACATTCACTCAATACTACGTGCTATCTTGGCAAACGTTCAAAGTAAATTCTCCTTTTGTGTAAGGCACACGTTATATGATAGCTAATATTTGCAAAGCTTCCAGATTTGGGCGTGCAAGTAATTCAGTTATAGTGGGGACGTGACTGTGGATTGTTGAACGTTCTCGCTCAATTCCATTTGCAGAACTTCAGGCGTTTTACTGCTGTTCATGCAGTATTGATGTTCACGCATACGATCTTGTTTATGTTCACATAATGTTTGTCTGCACGTTTTCCAGGTAAAAATTGATTAAAGGTATAGTAATAACAAATCATGAAAGAAGTGGCTTCATTATATGCAACAGATACGTGGAAGCGTACACATCATCTATACTACCAAGACTACATGGTAGAATAAGAATATGAAATCCTAGCAGTAATGGCGATCAGTAAGGCTCAATTTTTCTCGTATCTACCGTAACCATCTTGTCAGGTGTGGTTTAGTTTTATTTCCTTTGTTAGCTACCGGCTTCGATTTCCTCTTTAGGCTACCGTAATCCATCAAGCCGCCACGACTCGTTTAATTTATACAATTCCCTACATTTTTTCGCTGTTTCGTCATCTTTCCTATTTGTATATGTAGGTTTTCAATTTTTAGCAAAACGTGTCACCTATTCTGTTTCGTTTCTTCCTTATTCACGTCTCACCACCCCTAAGTCATAACCGCCTTTGCCCTTTTCATGTCACAGCACTCGCTCCTCCGGCCAATTTGCTTCTTACTCTGTCAATGTGCTCCTTCCATTTACAGAGTTGTTCCTGTTCTGCCCCAAAAGTTTGTTTCTTTCCTTTAAGTCAGGAAGTCCTTTTCAACATTTCTATTTTTAACTGCCAGAAAACTTCATCGTTAGGCACCTTAGCTATTGCCCAAACTATTCTACAGTTTCATTTCGTGCTTGCTCCTCCACATTGGACGCTTTTATTTATAGTTTTCTTCCTATCATTGTCTTCGCTGAATTTCCTGCGTTCCAGGTCCTCTATGGTAACACCGGTATTTTTTTATCCGAGGTAGGGCAACAACACGGTTTAGTTCGTGTTTAGTTTAGAACACCTCAAGCTAGTAAACATTTTGATGGTACTCTTTTCCACTTCATGCGTTAACTAACCTTTTCATTTTCCTCTCACCGTATATCCTCTTTTTGATAGCCCTCCAATCCCCCTTTTCAAGTGACTAATTACTTCCATTTGTTATTGGCAACCAACTCTCTACCTTTTGTGTCCACTGAAGACAGCTGCTAAATTAATGGTCTTTTTAACTTCCAAAGTTTGTCTCATAAATTTCATCAAACCCTAACTTTCTACCATAATTTCACTCACTTCTTCTTCGGCTTCAACTGTTTCAGTCACGATAATTTACAACCTTTATCCCTCTCACTCATGCCCTGTTTTTATTTCAAACCCTTCTTTACACACTTCTGATTGCTGTAGCTTCTTCCACCGCGAACATTAAACTTTCTTCTTTACGTTCAGGCCTCAGCTTTCTAGTGGTCATTTTGGATTTGAATGATATTTATCTACTAGAAAAAAAGTATTCTCGAAAAAATACTCCTACCTCGAAGATGCTAATAACACATTATATTTTTCTAGTTATAAAAATTTTCTCATGTATCATAAGACTACTGACAATAACATCTTATTAAACTTTCTCATAGTGCTCATCCTCCAATTAAAGCCACTCCCGGTTTTGCTGGTCTGATGTATTCAGCCCCAAGCGCGTGATCACTTTTCCCGGCAACCGGCAGCTAATTGTAATAGGAATTGCTTTGGTTTTCCTCCCCGGTTGCTACGGAAGAATAACCGACAGATCTGGGCTTGCAATCTGTCACGGTATCACAGTCACCGGAAGCTGCATTGATCCTGATTATCGAGGAGAGATTGGGGTAATTCTAGTCAACCAAGGGAAACATATATTCATTCTTAGCGAGGGTGATAGGATTGCCCAGCTAGTCTGTGAAAAGTATTGCGCCCCGAAATTGTTAGTCAGCAAACTACCGTCTTCAGCACTCTTCCAGATTTGGATCTTCCGGAAAATAACTCATAACTTTTAATTCATTATGTTCATTATAGCCGTAGAAGGAAATACTGGTGCCGGCAAAACTTCGGCCATTCGGACGCTAAGAGAAATCTCTCCTGTACTCACGGTGACGGAAACGGTTAGTTACTGACAACATTTTTAGGGAGAAAACCTTCAAGCCTTTTCAAAATGTCCTGCCGTCAACGGTGATCAACAGTGATGTTTTAAATTTTTCGTTCTTGCAAATTATTCGAAGGGATTACACATTTAGTGATTTAAATTTTTGAACTGGATTTGGCACTGGATTTGGCTGATTCGAAATTTGCTAGAGCAGACATGCCTTTAGCTATAAATGAATTGTCTACATTTTTCCTTTACGCTTTAACTTGTTTCAGGTGTAAATCTGTTTGCTGTGGATCCGTGTGTGGTGTTTACAGGACAATGCTGCTGCCAGTCTCAGTGCATCAGCTTAAAAAGTTATCACTGAGACAGTAATGCTTTTCCTGTAGCTTCTATCAGCAAATTAGCAGTTGTTATCAAATAGAACATGAAGAATACATTGAAACAAACTAGTTTTAAATTAAAAATTACTTTTATTTCATATGACAATCATTGAGACACGTTTTTCACGTGAACAAATAAGGGCCTTAAATGAGAATTTTGTTCTGATTTTAAACATTTCTAGATTCCACATACGCGGTGGTGCTTAGCTTGGTTTGAGGCACAGTTTGTGGCACGAGACCGGTTAAGATAATGAATGACATAGTTTTTTTACACATCTCCAGGCTAAAAAGCAAAAGCCTGGGTGTTCAAATCTGTTGAAGGGTAGAGGAGAGACGAATGATTTTGTCAATACTTTGCTTTACTGAAAGTTTTGTACAAACCCATGAATGTTTCGTTTCATTAAATTTGATGCGATGTTATAAGGAAAATGATTTTATTTAACTCTTTGCTTCTAAACAAGTGTGTTTGTGTTGCTTGTGTTTGCTTATGTTTGCTTGTGTTTGCCTTTCTTTTTAGATAGAATCCATTGATTTCTTATAGTTGTTCCTTGATCTGCAGAGAAGACTGGAAGCCCCAGGAAACAAATTAAGCAAAGTTTTATTCATCTGAATTTCTTAACGGGCGGCCTAGAAACCGTCATTGTTTCGTCTATTCACGTGACCTGGTTGATTGCAGTAGGCGCATTTTTTGGTGTTCTAATCGGAACTGATCGCAATGTATTCAGTGCCACCAATCAGTCCCAAAACTGAACCATCCGTTTGAGTTGAGTTGTTTGCAAATCTATTCTTAGCAGGAATGAACCCGAATCGACATAGTGAGCTTCGGAGTATGCATAGGGGAGTGTCGAAGACAGAGAAAACATTCTCCCTGTCTCGTTCATCTCTAATCGGAGGTAACCAAAACATATCGCGTACCGACGAACTGTCGGATTTTCTGAAATAAACATTTAAAACCAACAGTCAAAGTTGGTAACCAACGAGTAAATAACACAATAGCACAATAACAAAACAAACAACTTCAAAGCTTCATGAAACAAATAACCTTAACCCGAACCTCTACTTTTCTTTTCAAAGCCTTTGTGCTTTTAGTTCGCCGCTTTCAATATGTTTACAATTTCTATCTATTTTTAATACTTAACCTAAATCACTTTGTTATTTTTAGTTCTTGAAGATTCATCCTCCAAGCATGTTCCAGGCTATTTACTTTTAGGCTTAGGCATTAAAATAAAATATTTTTATGATCAAGCAATCAAATAATGATACCTGATACAGCATATTCACGGTTTTGTTTCTTGGTTTGCATTTCTGGACACACCTGATTTCAATCTCAGTAGTCATTTCTGAAATTTAAAAATATAACAGTGAGAACTTCAGAAAGAAATAAAGGTAAAAACATAGGCACTCAAATACTGCTAAGTATAGAGAATATAAACATTCAAAGGAGTAGTATGTGTACAATTTGACCAGAAAGTCAGACTAAAAACAATTGGTGACATAAAGATTCTTCACTGAAGTTAATGTAATTTTGTTAAAATTTGCACTATAAGAAGAAACCGTTAGCACCCGATTCCGCGAAATTCCCAAGGTCAACACAAAGTGACAAATACCTTAATACTCTAAGTTACGTTGCTGCCGCATATTAGAACTTCAGAGTGAAAGCTTTTTTCCTAAATCAATAAAAAAACAATCGGCGGATCAGGATTATGATCTGTTAAGAACAGTTTTACCAGTGTAAATGACTGTATTCCTTGTGACTTCTTTTACTTTAAGCACCATTCTCACCTTCATTGTCTCAGCCCAAGACTAAAGCAGGTGAAACCAACACTCTTGTCAAAGTTTATTAAAACGCATGTAAACTGAATCATGCTGAACCTTCGTTACGTAGAACGTAACCGAAAAATGAATGCAGACTTTGATTATGAGCAACTAAGGGGGAAACACTGGAGCCGATTTCATTAATTTTTGATGACCTCATGGATGAAGTAAAAGATCTCTAAACTAGTTAGACTGTTCACCCGTGGATGCCATCACTGGTCTTGTAGCGTCGTTCATATCTCTCAAGACTTAGATTTAGAGGATGCATGCCGGGAATTGAAATAATTTGATCACAAAAGCAATATTATGATGAGCAAGTACCAAACATACATACATGGTAGTAGAAGTAAAAGAAAACTTAAAAGCTTAACGCGAGTTAAAAAAATTTTCCAGAAAAATCTTACCAAATTTAGCATAGAACTGGTGTGAAAGAAGCAGTCGTTGACCCCCTCTAACCAAGACCCACTTCCAACTCTGAGCGCATCTATGATTAGCTTGATCTCGGCTGTATTTTGAAATTTTACTGTATAAACTTGGTGTTCGCAGACTTTTCATCGGTCTCGCGAACCGCATACTTTCAGGATCCGAGCAAATTCACCTTTTTCATTGTTCCGAAAATTGGGATACGCCAGTAAGTTCATTTCATTTTTAACTAAAAAGATGCTTCACAACCGTTTAGCATCGACAATAAGCAAAGAAAGTCTTGGAAACAATGCCTTGTAGTAGGTTACCATAGCATCATTGGTTTTCAAAATTTCAAATGGTCCTTGGTAGAGAATACCGTACTCCGCTTCTGAGGACGATTCAAGATTTAGTCCAATGAGCGAAGCCCCAAAATTGAGAGTAAGTATTTAAAAAAATTACTTTAAAAATAATTTAGTTTCATGAAAAATAAACAAATTTAATGAACTGAGACCACTTGCCCGTCGAATCGGAGGCACTAGCATAGTACAAAACTTTGATACTGTACTAGTGCAAAAGAAATTAGTAAAGACCACCTGAGCAAGAAGTCAGTCGTACAAGCCGAAAGTCCAAAAATCATCACTGCTTTCATTCCAATGCTCTGTACTAGCAGTCATTTGTCAGCAGTTCGACGGAAGTCTAGCCCATCTAATAAGGAAGATAATAGAGTAGTCTAAACATATATAACGCCTATTGCCTCTACATTGCTTACTGGTCCTGGAAATGACAACTTATTCCTGATCATATCCTACCTCAGTGACACTGACAATTAGTATTTAAGGTGTGTAACTTCTTGTAGTGTAAGAGAAACGCACACTATTTTTTAACAATGTGAACAAATATATAAGACGTATAAATCCACTTAATTTCGACTGATTCCGTGAGGACCTCCTCGTTTTCTGTGAATTTTTGTTTATTTTCGGTTGGAGCTGTGAGATTTCGCCAAATTACAGTAATACCTTTCAACAGCCACGAGGCGGGAAAACACATACAAGCCGTCGCTAGATCTATAAGAGCTATTTGTCTGACAAGTTTAAGAATAATTTATAAGACCTCCATTTTTTGTGAATTTTTGTTCATTTTCGCTGATGCTGAACGACCTTAACAAAGCACAGTTATGACTCTAAGTGCCACGAAGCATGAAAACTTTATGCCGTTTTTTCTCAGTTTGTGGGCCTATGTAAAATGCTATTTATGTGCTAAACTTACACCGAGAAGCACTCATTTTTTTTTATGAATTTTTGTTTATTTTTCAAGTTTACGCCACACCGAATTCGGCGAGATCTTCCATTTTCAGCAACTTCAAATTGAGCCGAAGTTGTTGTCAGCGGATTGGGCCATGAAATGGATACCGTTAAGTGAGGAGAGAAGAACAGTCGCAGTTTTTTGTGAAAAAAGATTGCCTTGGCACATTTCCGGATCATTTCTCAGATCCGAAGATGTTGGGTTTTTAAAGCGTACTTTTGTACATGTCTTTGGTAGCGTAGTCCAAGACTCTAGGGCAGTGGTGGCAATTCTGAGAGATGTACTGCGGCGCATTAAATTCAAGCGCCCCAGTGTTAACACTGCCTTAATGCAGTCAGATAACGCGGGATGCTACCACGGAGGCGATACTCTAGGATACCTGCAACAACTGGCACATTGTAAAAAGAGGAATGAATCGAAACTAAAGGCTAAAACCAAAGACCTCATTAGTTTCAGTAAAGTTTTTGAAAACAGCATTTTATGAACGATCTTGTAAATTTAAAGGAAATTTAAATGTAATCTACTTGGGAAGGGCAAAGTTAAATTAGCGCTCACTAGGGGGGTAAAAGATGAAAAGCGAGCATTTTCACTCAATAATGTATGATTTTCTCATTTAGATTTTAATTGACTGAATGGCTTCCTCTTCCGAACCGTCGGAGCCCTCGCCTCCTTCCAGGGAACTCTCATCAGAACGGGCATACGTGCCTCCCTTTTCTTACACTAAACTACCCCCAGCTGGGTCGTGATATCCGCGGAATTCGATCCGCTATCCACCAGCTCCGGGTTTGGCACCTGGACGGCACTCGCCTCGAAGAGTGCCCGGGATGGACGGGTGAAATAAGAGGCCGGCTGGGGAGTCCGGCGGGAGTTGGGTGGATTGAGTCACAAGCCTCGCCCTGCAACTCCAATAAGACAATGAGTTCGAAAAGTGGGGAGCGGGTTCCCACAGGAGGGGGGCGGGGGTTGAGGAGGGTAAAGCTGCCACTGCCTTGCGCCCTCGGTCAGGCCGACGCCATCATTTCTTCAGGAAATCGGTCTGAAGTTGAAGGTAAAGAATTTTGTTTTTATTTATTCCTCTAGGGTTTCTTCTTTTAATAAGTCGAAACAAAAGGACTTCGAGTGCATGGCTCCGTTGGTGCAATATTAATTAAATCGTTAAACTTTTATAGCTAGACGAGTACATTTTAGTGATTTTCTAATGTTCCATAGACCCAGCTTAAGTTACTGAACTTCCAAGTTTCGTATTAATTTTTAGCTTTCTCAATCAACGAACTTTGGAACTATGCTAAGCTTAGCGAAGTTTCTGCTTTTGCAGTACTTATTGCAATAATAATCAACGCAATACTTAATTTCAAACTTTGTATTACATAAGCTAAGTAGCTATACCTTTGCTCTGAGTTATTTTAAGACGATGCCTTTCCAGTTGCCATATTTTTTAGGACGGAAAGAGACTCCTCATTTGATTCAAACCCTTTCAAAGGACAACTTATTACAAACAATTATGGACATGAAAGTAATTAATATTTCAATAGAAAAACTGGACTGGTATCCTTGACCTTCCCGACACTGGTAGTTGGGGGCGGGGTGTGTTTTATTCGGCGGGGGGGGGGGGGCGGCAGAGCGGGTTTTCTGTTAGGTATGAAAGTTCTACTGACTTTTCGTATTTAAACGGAAACAAGCAGGCCCCAAAAGGGGCAATATTCCTTTGCAGACCTGTTATTAATCAACACCAAATGAATTAAGAGTGAGTTAAGAACAGCAGTAAGCGACATCACTTGCTGATTGGGCTTTCTGAGTTCACATATGTAGTTTTCGAATTCGAATTATTATTACTATTGCTCTCTCGTAATATTCCATATATGTATGACTTACAATCAGCTAATCCCGCATTAATTCTGATCACTTCAGTGAACTCTCTATTTAGGTACGGCTTGAGCATAGACCCCTCACAAAAAGTGACCACTTTCAAAGTGTAGTATACTGTCACTGGCATCTTGAACAAAACGTCTTATTCTAATTTTCCAGTTTAGTACCCATCTGTACCCCACAGCGTTCTTGTTTTTGTTATTCCTATTTTCAACCTCCTTCGCTGAACTTCAGCTGCTAAAATTTGGCGATTGTAGGCCTAAGCCTCACATCTCGTTGGCGAATGGTGAGCCTAGCCTAAGTCAAGCCAGGTGCAAACTCACGTAACTACCTATTACACCTGTGTAGCTCCCAAGCCACACTGGTGTTCAAAAACATGCAACCGTCCAGGTTGCTGACAGCCGAAGACTGCGCGAAGGCAGTCTGTTTAATTCTTTAAATAGTGGTTGCAAAACCTAATTTGCATAAATCTCACACAAAAAAACC